>LJIJ01002095.1:0-31265 GCA_001718145.1 Orchesella cincta
CCAGAGAGAGATACATACATGGTATAATGTATTCAACACCATCTTACAAGTAATTCATACGTACCAGTGATATATGGTAGCTATTTTTCAATCCGGATACTATTTGGTTTTTTAGCAAAATATTATTATGGGTTTTTTCTTAAATAACATGTAGAACGATCAGGCACATACGTATATACGAACGAATTTGAAAAACAAATAACGACTCCGGTGGCAAAAGTTTTGATGCCTCGCTAGGATGTGCCAACTCAATAAACTGTTAACTTACGTTGCAGCACAACATTTTAAACCATATTTAATGGAGATTCTGCGGAAACTTTCTATTTGGCACGTTTGAGTAACTAAATGACACTAAACTGTTAGCTTAATTAATGTCAGTTGAAAAAATTTCGTTGTTAGGTATGTTACAGCTACGCCCTTAAAAATAGAGGACAGTTTACTTCGGGGTATACCTTTATAATCCCTTCATATGGTACTAGCAAATGAGAATTCTTCAAAGAAGTTTCTCGACTGAGCAAAAATGTCGATTTCCTTATATTATAAACCTTAGTAGCACATCTTGCACTAGTTTTATCTTACGTGCTCTTTCTAACACGTAGTTTGAACGGGAAAGATACATACAACCATATTTTACAAAATCGATCAGAACTCCGGTTGACCATCCATCCTTTTGTCTCTAAAACTAAAAATACTAGCAGAATGCTCATCTTTTCCAAAACCAAGGAATTACATTGTATGGTATACGATCGTCTTTTAAAGCATTCGGCCAAGAATGGAATATCAGGTAGAACCTAATATTGAATATCGGAAAAAATTATGTCTTGAGAGTGCTATATTACAAATGGTTTATGGTGTACGAATAAAATTTCAGACTTTGGGCTTATACATGTCAGAAAAGTGAGTAATGCACATGTATGTAAAATCAAACATTACATCACACAATGTCCAATATGAGAAAACTTTCTGACATCAGCCTAAATGGACGAAAAATTAATTTATTTTAAGAATTTTGCATTTCAACTTTTAAGAGCGGTCTCAGATGTAAAATATGGTGAGGTTTTCGAAAAAATTGTTTATAATGCTTAAAAACTTCGTCATTTTGCAGTAGCCTTTAAGTTATGCACAAGGACCTTGAATTTTAGGTACTTTTTAGGTGAATGTTTTTCCTGTGAACAGTATGCACTATGTACCGCTTAGCTCTAGTGACGCAAATATAGTAGACAATTTTTGCTACCAAACTGTTATTTTGGTTAACCGGTATGTCAAGAAGAAACAATAAAGTTGGAGTAAACATCTTCAAACAAAACTTACTATCCGAAAAACCAATTTTTTTGCCTTGCTCCACATACCTGAAAATAATTTAAAAAGTGAAATATTTTGTTTATTGCATATTATTAAGGATAAGGTTAATGATATGAAGAAGATAAGTCAAAAAATTTGAATTATTTTCGGATTACAATTTTTGGGTACAGGTGTTTAGTCCAATATCGGTTTAAATTGTATAATCCATGCACGACATACGGCTTAACCAAAATAGCAGTTTGGTAGCAAATATTGTCTACTATATTTGCGTCACTATAGCTAAGCGGTACATAGTGCATACTGTTCAGCAGGAAAAACATTCACCTAAAAAGTACATAAATTCAAGGTCCTTGTGCATTAATAGCAAAATGACGAAGTTTTTTAAGCATTATAAACAATTTTTTCGAAAACCTCACCAATATTGTACATCTGAGACCGCTCTTAAAAGTTGAAATGCAAAATTCTTAAAATAAATTAATTTTTCGTCCATTTAGGCTGATGTCAGAAAGTTTTCTCATATTGGACATTGTGGAACGTCACAATTTTTGCTATTTTTATAAATCACTACTGCTCATGAATGAAAATAAGAAACCTGTGTTGAAGGAATTTAAATTTCCGTCTAGCAAATAAATCGGCTCTAAGACTCACAGTAGATGTAATCTCTCAATATTTGTACTTACTGGATATTCGTATGTTATTGTGCAAATCGTGCAAATTTCTTTCTAACATTACTCAGCAGCTTGTACTAAAAACGCAGTACTTTGCTTACTTGTTTTCATTCTCAGCTGTTAGGCAACCGATTATCTTTTTTCTAGTTTTTGCTCGAATCGGGATTTTGATGACAAGTTTCGGATGATATCTAATTCACGATGCGTTCCTGTTTCGCGTTGACAAATTAAACAAATCTTAGCGAGCCGTTATCTAGGTAGACATATAAAGCCATTTCAAGTACCTTCTGAGTACTTCAAACAAATTCTATTTAGAGCAAGAGTTTGGAAACGATTTTTTCAAACTTACGTGTTATCGTTGAAAACTATTTCTTTTTGTAATGCAAAAAATGTAACGTCCAAAGTTTTCCCTTCAATCAACCTAGGCATATATTAATTACTTAAGCCAAGTCAGTTGTTAGTTATCCTAAATAAAAAGCTGCAATTATTTGACAATCATGCCACGTAAAACCAAAATAATAAAACTGAGTAATTCCAGCAGCTTTATGAAAGTCAATTGCCTCTCAAAATGTTTTCCAGTTGAAAGTTATGCTAATATTATAGACCGCATTAAGTTATGCACGATACATGGTAATTGTAGTTGGGGCAAGTTACGACAGTTAGGAAGCAGGGGCAATGAAAAAATCGACATGGGCAGTTAAAGGGACGGCATTTTCTCCAAGGTTTAGCATCCGATTGACCTGATATTTTGGACACATTTAGCTTACAATATTACCTAGAGGGATATTAAGGGTTTTTTGAAATTCGAAAAAATGCGCGGCGAAAGTTTGAAAACAATATTTTTGTAAAGTTTCAGTTACAAAAATTTTCAATTTCACGTTTTTTTTTAGACAACTTTAAACGTATATTACTGTGATATAACTGCTTTAAATTAGTTTGGTTGACGAGAATAATAATTCTGAACGATTTTAGCACATAATTTTTGCTAATCGGAGGTAAAAGAAGGCATGAGACGAAATATTTTCTTTTGAGTAACTCTAACCTTCATTGTTATATTTTGACGCTCACATGTATTTAATTTCAATTTTAAAAAAAATTAATTTTGCAGTAGGTCATATTCCATGGCTTATGAGATTGAAAAAAGTAAACTTCTTAGATATTTGAGTTTTTGCCGTTTAAAGTATCACTCATGCAATATATAGACGGTAATTGGAGGACTCCTTTCAGAAAAATTTGTTCCAGTGACGGATTTACCAATACTTTAAATAATCAGTGTTGAAGCATTTTTCTAAAGACTTAGCAGTTGCAATATATCGACCGGTTTTCCCCCTGCAGTGTTGTGGGGACGTGACGCAACCACAACCTAACCATAATCATATTTTCGTTAACCTTTACTCGATGTGTCACTCATACTTTACATATTATAGAGGCGCAATGGAAGTCTTTGCTTTCGGAAACTGCACGATAGACATTGTCTGCACTCTTTTTCTAAATTTTACCAACATGTTCATAAGCATTTCGATTGTGTAGCTTTGCCTACAAAAGATTTTCGTGTTTTAAGCACAATTTCATACACGATAAGAGAAGATAGATTTTCCAGTTGCGGCTTGTGTCAAGACTCCAACGGCAATAAGTGTTCGGTACTCGTAGTTATGACTGTTTTAAGCAGAATTACTGTGAAGCTTTCAACTGCTGGCGTACCAGAAGGTTTTATTTGCAATAGCACTTCTTTCAGCAGCAATTTCTTTCTAACATCACTCTGGTAAGGCTTGTACTGAAAATTGGGGCAGTGGTATTACTAGCTTTTTCGGCGAAACACTTCTTAAAAACCGGTAACCATTTTTTGTAGTTTTGGAGCGGAAAGGAGTGTGGATGGAATATTAGATGATTAACTAATTCCAAGATTTCCTTCTTTTTTGGGGCGTTGGCAAAATAAACTAAGCTAGCATTCAACATGCTGGATTGATTGGGCAGGATGAATCGGAGGCTGAATTATCATCGCATTCCTTCATTGTGCAATGATTTTTGAGTTAAATTGATTGTAGCTATTGGGATACCGCTGATGAAATGGTAGTGGAACATTTATTTTGGATGGCATCATCAACTTATGGACGTACATCTTGTTATGTAAGAAAACTACGTGTAGTAGGAACAACTCGAAATCTAAATTTTGTGCACCACCTATTCATGTGTAATGCTATGTTGACCTCTCTATCACTTTTTATAACTATCAACATATTTTTATCACAAATTGAATCAGGTTGCCGTTGTCCGATTTCACTTGGTGAATTCTTCTGAAATTTCCGAGCCGCTTGTGTTGTAAGCCTAACGCCGTCAGGTTTGACGAGGACAACTTCTTGTGTATTTCATTGGGCTGACAGGTAATAAGTTGGAGCATAATTCGGGGTTGTGCGCATAGAAAATACATACAGTTCAGTGCACTAAGTTGATCGAATAAATACAATACAATACAAACCCATGGGAGTCGTTTTTACAAACATTCTTGGTGAATCTTGTAATCAATTTTTTTAGAATGTTTTCAATTCGCATTACGTTGTGCATCTAATGGTAAGGATGTAGACGAAAAGTTTGTAAACTTGTTTTTTAACCTTACGTATTGATCGGGAAAACTACTTCTTCTTGTAATGGCAAAAAAAGAAGCAAGGTCAAGTTTCTCCTTTTCAATCAGTCCCTAGGCTAGCGGCCCGGTTCAATTCTAAATTCAATTCTGAGTTGAATTGACGAATCTCCTTTCAATTCGATTCAGTCAATTAATACATTCAATTCTATCAAGGAGGGCAACCTATCAGGTCAGTGGATTTTGGTTAAGCTGCAATTTGGATATTCCGGAGAAAGGTCGTCTATTTCATGGGTTCAAAGGAAATCCATAAACTTCAAGGGCTGTAGTCGGGCAGGTGATCTAAGTCTCGAACGCGCGTTTGCATGTCGTGATGCTCGTATGGCCCAGGTTTTTGTCATTGGCCTGATTGGACAAAAATTTACACCAAGAAATATTGTCCAATAGATTGCTCGCAAATAGTTCGCGGCAGCGCAACACAAGCATTGGGGCATACGGCATCACGTCATGAGATGCGTCGTTGAGATTTATGTTGCACCTGCCTGGCGTGTCCTGTATCTGTTGTTGGATGATTTCTGAAAACTAAACTGAACAACGGAGTTTCAGAAACCACGCGACTTAACAAAATGATGAGTAATTTTCAAATTGGCAAATTTCTTCCGTTAAGTTTGACTCAACCGATCGGGTGTAATGGTGGCACTGCAGTTTAGTTTTCAAATGCATAGTGACGATAGCAGACAATTTTTATACGCGCTCTAAATCAAGCAAAAATTTATTCACAGCTTTGTTATCAAATCAAGCGTCCGACTTAAGAAAGCACAGCATTCGAAATACAATACTAAATAATAATAGGTAACTTTAGCCTAGCTGTTTTCCAATGAAAGTAAAAGTTAAAAAGCAAACAATATGGCAATTTTCAATCAATCGAATCATATGCATGAATAAAATTTATTATTTTGTAAAATCTTCCACTAAGAAGATTACGCACACGTTGCTGGTAGAATTGAAAGGAATTGAAATGAATTGCAATCTGACTGAGATTGCAAAATTGGTCTTGTCGAAGGTTGACCACGTCTGGCTTTACACTACCTTTTGTTCTTAGGTATTACAAATATAATATTGTGAAAATAAAAATTTAACTCTGCTTGATTCATTGAACGCGGAATCTAAGTCAGGTTTTGGGTAATTCTGTTTAAAAATTTATTTTGCTTTGAAGCTTCGAGTCGAACGAGATTCAGTTCCTTCAAAACCAAAGAACCAGCGACCCGCACGTAATATTTTTGGCCATCTGTACCCGATACTCTTACCGTGGAGATTTGGTAAATGAATTTGTTTACTATATTTTTAAGTAGTATTGTTTGCTGTTAACTAGTTCCGTATATCAAAATGACTGTCGCCCGCCAACGAAAAATATACGAAAGTGAAATTATACCATTGTGGAATTTATTATATCATAAATGTTTGTAAAACGGTGTCAAGCAGCGACGCATTTTCAAACTAGGCGCAGTATCATGTTTGCAAATTATAATCCGTAATATGTAACATTTTGTCCTAACACCGTTATTCAACATTACTTGAGTTTTAAACAAGTTTTAAAACAGTAATGAACATACAAATATAATTTTTAGCCTAAAAGTGAAATAGTTCGTGCGAAGTTTCTGCAAATACTTAAGAAAGATGTACAGTAATGTATCTAATTTAGCTTGCACACTAATTCACTTTTTATTGAATTATATTTTTATGTCATTCTGTTTTTAAACTTGTTTAAAACCTCAAGTAATGTTGTAATACGGTGTAGGAAATTGTTACTAATTACGGTTTATAATTTTGCAACATGATCTGGCCTATGTTGAAATGTGTGTCGTGACGACCGTTTTTACAAACATTTATTTGATATAATACAATTCCAAATGGGTATATGATTTGCAGCTTCGTAATATTTTCCGTGGTGTGGCGACAGTCATTTGATATACGGAACTACGTATTTAGCAAGCAACAATACTACTTAAAATATATAAACAAAATTGCATTTCCCATCCTCCCCAGGTTTAAGAGTATTCGGTACAGATGGCAAAATATTACGTGTTTTGGTTCTTTGGTTTTGAAGGACTGAATTCGTTCGACTTCGGAGAATCTTCAAAGGCTAAAAATCTTTTTTAACGGATTACAAAACCTTACTTAGTCTCCGTCTAATGAATCAAGAGAGGTTAAATTTTATTTGCGAGCAATTATTATATTTGTAATACCTCAGGAACAAAGGTAGTGTAAACGCAGACGTTCATACCTTCGCCAAACCAATTTTCACATCTCAGTCAGATTGAATTCATTCAATTCCTTTCAATTTCTACAAGCAACGTTGGAATCTTCTTAGTGAAGATTTTCAAAATAATAAATTTAATTATGCATAATTGATCGATTGATTGAATTTGCATATTGTTTGCTTTTAATTTTGGTAGCTTTTCATTGGAAAACGCTAGGTAAAGTTACCTATTAATTATTTAGTATTTTATTCGAATGTCTTGCTTTTCTTAAGTGGAGCGGCTGATTTTGATAACAAAGTGGAAATATTTTTGTGATTTAGAGCGCGTATAAATACATTTCTGGGCTATCGTCACTATGCATTTGAAAGTAACTGCCGTGGGCACATAGCACGGGCGATCTGGTCAACTTAACGAAAGAATTGAATTTGAAAATACTCATTGCATTTTGTTTTACGTCGCGTGTTGTTTCTGAACCTTCGTTGTTCAGTTTAGTTTTTCAGACAATCATCACAAAGATAGCAGGAACACAGCCAGTGGCAGGTGGGCAACTAAATCTCCACGACCGCATCTCATGCGGTGATGCCGTATGCCCCATGCTTGCTGTTGCGTGGCGGCGAAGTATTTGGAGAATCTTATTGTGACAATATTTCTTGGTGTATAATTTTTCTTGTCGCAATCAGGCCATGAAAAACTGGGGGTATACGGCATCACGCTGAAACGCGTCGTTGGACTTAGATGCACGCTGCCGCCTGACTACAGCCCTTGAGTTTATGGATTTCGCTACCATAGAATATAGCGCGGCCTTTCTCCGAATATGAAATTGCAGCTTCAACAAGAAATCACTGACCTTGATAGGTTGCTGCCTTGATAGAAATTGAATGTATTATTGACTGAATCGAATTAGAAGGAATTCGTTTGCAATTGCAAGCTGCAGAATTGAATTAGAATTGAATCCGGGCTCTAGCCTTAGAGTGAAGGAAAGGAGAACTTTGCCTTTGGGCCTTTTTTGCATTACAAGAAGAAGTAGTTATTCGCCATGATTAATATGTTAGTTTTAAAAATAAACAATGTTTACAACTTTTCGTCTACATTCCTTAGCCATGTAGAGCACAAACGTCAATACATTGAAACATTCTATAAAATTGATTACAAGATTCACAAGTAATGGTTTTAAAACACTGCGCATGGGTTTGTATTGTATGTATTTATTCGATGCAAACTTAGTGGGCATCTGAATGTATGTATTTTCTACCTGCAGCAACCCGAATTATGCTCACACTTATTCACTGTCAGTCGGCCAATGAAAATAACAAAGTGTCGTCGTTCCAAACCTGACGGCAGTTAGCTACAACAACAGCGGGTGGAAATTTCGAAGAATTCACCAAGTGAAAATGCGGACAACGGCACCTGATTCAATTTTGTGATAATAAAATATTGTTTTAGTAGTAAAATAGTGATAGAGCGGTCAACATGAGCATTACGACATGAATAGGTTGTTGACAAAATTTAGGATTTCCGGAGTTTTCCTACATACACGTAGTTTCTTACTTACAGAGATGTACGTCCTAAGTTGATGATGCATCCAAAATAAATGTTCACTACCATTTCATCAGGGCGGTATCCGTCAATAGCTACAATCTAAATTTAACTCAAAATCATTGACAATGAAGGAATGGATTGATATTCAGCCTGCGATTCATCCTGCAATTCAATCCAGCATGTTTGAATGTGCTTAGTTTATTTTGGCCAAACGCAAAAAAAGAAGGAAATGTTGAATTAGTAATTCATCTGAAACTTCCATCACACTTTCCTTTCCGTCAAAACTACAAAATGGTTAACTGCGGTTTTTTAAAAGTGTTTCGGAAAAAGTAGTAAACGCACTGGCAATTTTTCAGTAACAAGCCTACAGAGTGATGTTAGACGAAATTGTGTGATAAGAATGTGTATTGGGGCAAAAAACCTTGTACCGAGCCAGTTCAAGTTACAGTAATGTGTGTAAAACAGTCATAAGTACGACAGTACTCGAACACTTATTGCTTTGAGTCTTGACAAAGCGCAACTGGAAAATACATTCTCTCTTATCGTGTATGGAAATTGTGCTTAAGACACGAAATCCCTTTTTTGTATGGCGGGCGGGCCGCAGGCAAAGCTCCACAACGAATGCTTATGACATGTTGGTAAAATTTAGAAAAAGAGTGCGACAATGTCTATCCGTGCAGCTTTCCGAAAAGCAAAGACTTCATGCGCCTCTAAATAATGTCAAGTATGAGTGACACATCGAGTAATAGGTTAACGGGACAATATGATTATGGTTAGGTTGTGGTTGCGTCACGTCCCCACAACACTGGCAGGGAAAACGCGTCGATTATATTAGCAACTTGCTAAGTCTTTAGAAAAATGCATTCACAGCTGATTATTTAAGAGTATTGGTAAATCGTCACTGGAAGCAAATATTTTGCTGAAAGAGTCCTCATTACGGTCTATATTATTGCAATGAGTGAGTACTTTAAACGGCAAAAAACTCAATATCTAAGACAGTTACTTTTTTCAATCTCATAAGCCATGAATATGAACGCTTAGCTGCAAAAAATTAATTTTTTTTAAAATTGAAATTAAATACATGTGAGCGTCAAAATATAACAATGAAGGTTAGAGTTACTCAAAAGAAAATATTTCGTCTCATGCCTTCTTTTACCTCCGATTAGCAAAAATTATGTGCTAAAATCGTTCAGAATTTATTATTCTCGTCAACCAAACTAATTTAAAGCAGTTATATCACAGTAAGATACGTTTAAAGTGTTCTAAAATAAAACGTGAAATTGAAAATTTTTGTAACTGAAACTTTACAAAAATATTGTTTTCAAACTTTCGCGCGCATTTTTTCGAATTTCAAAAAACCCTTAATATTCCCTCTAGGTAATATTGTAAGCTAAATGTGTCCAAAATACAGGTCAATCGGATGCTAAACCTTGGAGAAAATGCCGTCCCTTTAACTGCCGCATGTCGATTTTTTCATTGCCCCTGCTTCCTAACTGTCGTAACTTGCCCAACTACAATTACCATGTATGCGTGCATAACTTAATGCGGTCTATAATATTAGCATAACTTTGCAAGCTGGAAAACATTTTGAGAGGCAATTGACTTTCATAAAGCTGCTGGAATTACTCAGTTTTATTATTTTGGTTTTACGTGCATGATTGTCAAATAATTGCAGCTTTTTATTTAGGATAACTACAAACTGACTTGGCTTAAGTAATTAATATATGCCTAGGTTGATTGAAGGGAAAACTTTGGACGTTACATTTTTTGCATTACAAAAAGAAATAGTTTTCAACGATAACACGTAAGTTTGAAAAAATCGTTTCCAAACTCTGCTCTAAATAGAATTTGTTTGAAGTACTCAGAAGGTACTTGAAATGGCTTTATATGTCTACCTAGATAACGGCTCGCTAAGATTTGTTTAATTTGTCAACGGCGAAACAGGAAACGCATCGTGAATTAGATATCATCCGAAACTTGTCATCAAAATCCCGATTCGAGCAAAAACTAGAAAAAAGATAATCGGTTTGCCTAACAGTGAGAATGAAAACAAGTAGCAAAGTACTGCGTTTTTAGTACAAGCTGCTGAGTAATGTTAGAAAGAAATTTGCACGATTTGCACAATAACATACGAATATCCAGTAAGTACAAATATTGAGAGATTACATCTACTGTGAGTCTTAAGAGCCGATGTTATTTTGCTAGACGGAAATTTAAATTCCTTCAACACAGGTTTCTTATTTTCATTCATGAGGCAGTAGTGATTTATAAAATGCAAAAATTGTGACGTTCCACAATGTCCATATGAGAAACTTTCTGACATCAGCCTAAATGGACGAAAAATTAATTTATTTTAAGAATTTTGCATTTCAACTTTTAAGAGCGGTCTCAGATGTACAATATGGTGAGGTTTTCGAAAAAATTGTTTATAATGCTTAAAAACTTCGTCATTTTGCAGTAGAATTAAGTTAATGCACAAGGACCTTGAATTTTAGGTACTTTTTAGGTGAATGTTTTTCCTGTGAACAGTATGCACTATGTACGCGCTTAGCTATAGTGAGCAAATATAGTAGACAATATTTGCTACCAAACTGCTATTTTGGTTAAGCGGTATGTCGTGCATGGATTATACAATTTAAACCGATATTGGACTAAACACCTGGCCCCAAAAATTGTAATCGAAAATAATTCAAAATTTTTTGACTTATCTTCTTCATATCCATTAACCTTATCCTTAATAATAGCAATAAAGCAAAATATTTCACTTTTTAAATTATTTTCAGGTATGTGGAGCAAGGCAAAAAAATTGGTTTTTCGGATAGTAAAGTTTTGTTTGAAGATGTTTACCTCCCAACTTTATTGTTTCTTCTTGACATACCGGTTAACCAAAATAACAGTTTGGTAGCAAAATTGTCTACTATATTTGCGTCACTAGAGCTAAGCGGTACATAGTGCATACTGTTCACAGGAAAAACATTCACCTAAAAGTACCTAAAATTCAAGGTCCTTGTGCATTAACTTAAGGCTACTGCAAAATGACGAAGTTTTTAAGCATTATAAACAATTTTTTCGAAAACCTCACCATATTTTACATCTGAGACCGCTCTTAAAAGTTGAAATGCAAAAATTCTTAAAATAAATTAATTTTCGTCCATTTAGGCTGATGTCAGAAGTTTTCTCATATTGACATTGTGTGATGTAATGTTTGATTTTACATACATGTGCATTACTCACTGTTTCTGACATGTATAAGCCCAAAGTCTGAAATTTTATTGGTACACCATAAACCATTTGTAATATAGCACTCTCAAGACATAATTTTTTCCGATATTCAATATTAGGTTCTACCTGATATTCCATTCTTGGCCGAATGCTTTAAAAGACGATCGGTATACCATACAATGTAATTCCTTGGTTTTGGAAAAGATGAGGCATTCTGCTTATGTATTTTTAGTTTTAGAGGACAAAGGATGGATGGTCAACCGGATGTCTGATCGATTTTGTAAATATGTTGGTATGTATCTTTCCCGTTCAAACTACGTGTTAGAAAGAGCACGTAATGATAAACTAGTGCAAGTGTGCTACTAAGGTTTATAATATAAGGAAATCGACATTTTTTGCTCAGTCGAGGAACTTCTTTTGAAGAATTCTCATTTGCTAGTACCAGTATGAAGGGATTATAAAGGTATACCCCGAAGTAAACTGTCCTCTATTTTTAAGGGCGTAGCTGTAACATACCTAACAACGAAATTTTTCAACTGACATTAATTAAGCTAACAGTTTAGTGTCATTTAGTTACTCAAACGTGCCAAATAGAAAGTTTCCGCAGAATCTCCATTAAATATGGTTTAAAATGTTGTGCTGGCAACGTAAGTTAACAGTTTATTGAGTTGGCACATCCTAGCGAGGATCAAAACTTTTGCCAGCCGGAGTCGTTATTTGTTTTTCAATTCGTTGGTATATACGTATGTGCCTGATCGTTCTACATGTTATTTAAGAAAAAAGCCCATAATATATGTTTGCTAAAAAACCAAATAGTTTCCTGGATTGAAAAATAGCTACCATATATCACTGGTACGTATGAATTACTTGTAAGATGTGTTTGAATACATTATACCATGTAATGTGTTGAATTCGAAAAACTGTTTGAAGCATATCAAACATTCTGAGAACAGTTAAATGGGCAATAGGCCCACACCGGATGCTTGATTGATTTTTCAAATCCTTTGTAAAGCTACATATATAGTTTGATCCAGCTACACTGAAAGCAATAAAATACGTGTTCGACGTGTTCTATAGTTCTATTACCAAAAACGTTATATTTGATGTGAAGTCTGAAGTTCAATTCCCATTATGTGTTTCCTATAAGATATTATGAAAAACTTTAAAGTCGGAATATACCTGCATCAACATATAAAAGTGTAATCTACTACTTATTCGTACTCAAAAGAACTATAAAGACTTGATTAGTATGAGTAAACTCTTGATAACCAATTTAATTAGTTTAACTCCCTGATTAAATATGTTTCTAAAAATTAGTACAATTTAAATCCAAACCAAACGATTTTGTATGGTTTTAACACTGCGATACAATGACGGATTCCCTGTTGAAAGCTGTTGCTGTAAAATGATGTCATAACAGAGCGCTATACGTTTCAACATTTATTTTAATTCATCAAAATATAGCCACATGCCAAAGGAAATATCTTAACGTACAGAGCACACCTAAAACTTTACAAGAAAATCATGATGGATGGTTTCATTAGGATTAATAAGTTTCTCGGCACCTTGTTGATTCATTTGGCGTTTGGTCCGACCTTGACATTCCAGGTCCACTGCTTGCCTCACTTGTTTTCAGATTTAAACGCAAAATGGGAAAAGTACGTGATTTACTTCCACAATTCAAAAGCGATTAATGGAGACCAATTTTCACCAGATGCGTCGTTGCAACCGAGGTACCTTGCAATCCAAGACTGGAGCAAGATAGTCAGGGAACCTTATCGTCACTCCAACACATTCAATGTGGTTGTTGCTCCACTTAATTATAGCAATCCGTACTTTTCCTTTGATTATGCGATGTACCATCTAGAAGAAGTTCTTGTTCCATCTCGAACCCTGCTAATCTTTGTTTGGGCAAATACTTCAGATCTTAAATATGAATACATTTCCATCTTCACTACCTTGCTAGCAGATTGGCATAAAAACTTACCAACATTCCCAGCTCTGAAATTAATTGTTACTTTGCCTCGTAACTTTGACTGCAAACCGAATCAAACTTCAGTTACAGTAATCTGTCGTGGTTATTGTTCATCTGATCCGATTTTTGCAACACAATTCGACCAGTTATGGAGCCGCGGAGAGTTACTTTCCCTTCATCGATCGCTGTTTTGGAATGGGAATAAAAAACAAGTTACTGCACTGACTTCTTTAACTAGTGATTGGCATACCTTTATCCAAAAGCTGCCAAAAAACGTGTGTCTCAACCAAAAAAACCGGATGAATCGCAGGTGCAGGCATAGCGTTATGGTACTTTACACATTGTCGACAGTCCACAACATTTCCTTTTCCTTAGTTAAAAGCAATGCAGAAAGCTTAAGAAAGTTTGTGTCACAATATAACGGTCCCGAATTAGTCGTTTCAATTATTACCTTTGTAGACGTACATTTTCGTAGGACTGCGTCCATTCATTTTAACAGTTTTGACTCCAAAATTGTAGTTTACTGCGTCAGAAAACACAAAGAGATAGGAAACCTCGTTAACTTTTCATTGTGGTACGAACCATTTGGTCCCGATATTTGGATGGCAACACTGAGTCTACTCTGTTTCACACTGCTTTATTGCTACAGGCATCACCATCAAGCCACAAAAGCTGTTGAGGAGATTTTGGAACTTGTGGCCGGTGTTTCCGGGGCTGCAGTAAGTCCTCGACATTTTATCGTGACTTGTTCAGTTGCATTTATAATGTCGCAACTCTATTCGAACGGATTAACTAGCATTGTAACTGTCGCCTCGTCACCCAAAGGTCAAATCAACACTATCAAAGAATTCGTAGAGCACGGTTACAAGATCCTTTACAATAAACCAAATGCTGCACTTTCTCCAAACGAGTCATTCGGAATTGAATTTAGTTCACTTGGTGTATCTACAGAGAAAGCTTTTCACGTGTCAGAGGTCGTTCCTGAGGATGAGGATTTGGTAAACATGGTGACAAAATCCCACATTGGATGTTTGTTTGATACATCGCAGCTACATTTTTTTAAACCATACGTAGAAAAATTATTGAGGCAAACCACTGACCAGTTCAAATGTTTCGAGGTCCCACAAACATTCAATAAGAGACTTTGGAGCTGGCAAACCAAAACCGAAAACCATTACTGGCTAAAAGAGTCTATCCAAAGAATCGTTGCATCCGGGCTATTCTACAAGTGGGATGAGTGGGCAGATTGGCATAAATTGCTTTTAAATAAGTTGCAATTTGATGATGTGAGGGGAGACCCTGAAACGGTTGAAATCACCAAGATTAGAGCAATAGCTGTATTTTGGGCTGTGGTGTTGGTAGTTTCAACAGGTGTATTTATAATTGAGCTGGAAATGGAATTCATTCTTTTTGAAACGTATTATAAATTTATGAAAGTATGTGCTTATATGTCACGACTATGTTTATTGGTATGCGAAGCACTGTTTACTAGACGTTCCTACAGTCGAAGTTGAAATCACTGAAAAAATGATGGGCTGAAATGCCACATTCAAACCAAGATTTACTAAAATCAATATTTCGGATAAACTCTACCTTCACTTTACCACAAAATGTTATACAAGTGAGATTACAGTAGCAGTATGATTGTGCGTGTTCCCCTGATCGCCAAATATTCATAATAACGCAACGAAGTTTGTGCCATTTGTCCGTTTTAATGAAAGTTATGAGGACATTTGTATTGATGCAGTAATAATGCCGCAGCTTTCATAAAATTGACGTATATAATAATGGCAACTGAAATCCAACAAAGCCCTTAGCATAACTTCGCTATTTTAAATACCGAAAGATATTTAAAAACACGTTCATGCAGGTAGGTCGCGTAACTTTACAAAAAATAGTAACGAAATGAGCATAAACCCTTGACTTGCATTTTTTCGTCCCGATATCTACTCCAATAATTTTCCTATTATACCCTTTTTCATTACCCCATAGATTTGCTATTAGTATTAGTCAACTACACACTGGAGTAGCTTCATTTTGACGATTTCGGTTCTCACAAATATTTTCACTTCGGGTCTTTCAGGAAACTAACAGAAAAAATGTAAATATATTGAAGAGGAAACGACATTTTTCCTAGCCACTGCTAGTTAAAATTATCCTAAGATGGTTTTAGTATTACTATTCCCAATTGTTTCTTACGAGGCGACTACTTGAGGCGATACATACTCATGGATTTGTCCCAAATTCTGGCATACACTTCATTTTAGTGAGTATAAGCGTGTAGGGATTTTTTACTACGGGCATTTTTTCCCAAGAAAACAATATTTAAACCTTTTACCCTTTCAAATTCCGTTTTGGGAGCAAGCATGGTGATAGCGAAGGTCATAAAGGTCAATGAAATTATTATATTCATGAACTATGGTAATATTAGTACTTTGGCCCTGTTTCTGCTCTTATTTCTTTGCGATTTTCAAATTTTAAGCTTAAAGTTTTTGATCTCGACTTTCTCCATGCTTTCTCCTATAAGACATTTCAGTAGTAATAATCTTAAAAATTGTTTATATGGAAAAAATGTCCGTAGTAAAAAATCCGGCTCTACACGTTCATTACTAACTAAAATGAATCATTTGTCAAAGTTTGGAGCAAATCCATGAGTATCACCTCAAGTAGTCTCGCACGTTAGTTAAAATGTGTATGGGATGTAAGCAGTATAAAAAGGGATTTTCGAATGGAAAAATTAGCTTACAAATTTGAACTTTCTGCAATTATCTTTGTGCTCACAATCAGACAAACTACGATCTTCGTAGTCGTTATTGAAATTGCACTCCAGCATAATAGCAGCGGCTCCTTATGTTCACGTATGATGAATAGTGACTTATCATTAATTATCATATGTTGCATTGCCTATTCTCAATTGTCAGTCATCTCAGTTTAAAGTGTATAGGGTACAACCAGAATAAAAAGTGCTCGATGGAAATACTTAAGAGGTACTTGTAAAAGCACGTCCTTTTGTTCTGCACAATAAATGTTGCTGGAAGTTATTTAATTATTTGAAGTTTATTTTTTACACTAAATCGATGAGGATGCAGTAATCATGT
This sequence comes from Orchesella cincta, assembly GCA_001718145.1. Lineage (NCBI taxonomy): Eukaryota > Metazoa > Arthropoda > Collembola > Entomobryomorpha > Orchesellidae > Orchesella > Orchesella cincta. The sequence goes on from LJIJ01002095.1 coordinate 16,644, forward strand.
ATACATAAAAACACTTCTCAGAACCACGGTTTGCTTATCACCTTCGGTTATAATTAAATATTTAAAACGCCGGTTTGAACTGATGGCGTTAAGCAATGGCAATAATGCGCACTGAAAATTAAACTTTCTCTGAGTGAGCTCGGTTTCTTCCAATTTTTGTGAAAAACAAGTGATCACGTTATGCAACTCTGCATTAAAATCAATATTGGTATATATCGAGTATGTCTGAACACAACAAATATTAAGATTTTTAAATATGTATATTTGAGAAAGGTATTTATCTGTATTAAGTTATTGAGTAAAATCTTACTTTTTCAACCAAATAAAACACGTTCGCACCTGTTCTGTTCTCTCTGTGGTGTCCCATGCCGTTGTCATGTAGTAAGGTCGAATCCCAAATAACACAGGTTTATATGGTTCGTCACAAGAATGACGCGGATTTTCTGCCGTTTCTGTTCTTGGAGAAGAAAGACATGTCATATGTAAGTGGATACAAACTTTTATTTAGAATTTGAATTTATATAGAACTTTTATTATGTACGTTTAGATACATATTAAGCAGACTTTGTGTATAGTCGTCGTCGTCTGTCTGTCAACACGATAACTTCGAACCGTTTGACTTTTTGAAATTCTGTCTTCACCAGTCGATAGCTTAGATCAAACCGGAAGATGAGTTTGTAGATGGGTTATCTGGGGTCACGGGAACAAGGTCAAAAGATAAGCGCACCAAATATGATAAGCGTCGCATATACCTTGTGATACGTCATTCGAAAGCTACTGTAATGCTGATGACGACTATGTAGTGCAAATACAAATCAGAACTTTTGAACAGGGTCGAAGGTCGCGATAAGTATTTCAAATGTGCGACATCGGACTTTCAAACAGATGTCAAAGGTCATGTACTTTTAAACGACACACTTGGGGAGTGTTATACCATTCGAAAGCTAATCTATATTAGATTTCACTTTTATGTCACAAATTACTCCGCTAAAGGTACATTACTACATCTCGGATTGTCGGGTTTATTTTATCTATAATTCATTTTTAGATATAATTTTGAGTTGTTTTAATTTCAATTCAAGCCTTTCAATTCGATTCCTTTCAAAGCCATTTTCAATTCAATTTACGTGTATTGAATTGGAAGGGATTGAAAAAACTTTCAATTCAGATTGAATTGAACCGAGCCCTATCTTAGCCTTACAAAGAATTGTTTTACTATTGATATCATTATGCCAAATTTTTAACCCCTAGCTTATGGTAAGTAATTTGTGTATTTAATATGATATCTTTTATTCATAAAATTTGTTTGCATATCCGTTGATATTCATCAACTATAGCTTGACATTTATTGTTGCTGATGTGGGTCACTGTTAAATAATGTTTTGTACATACCCATGTTTAACTTGTGTAAAATGTGTAAATGCCAGCTAGCCACTCGAGTTCCCAACTTTGACCATTAAAACGTACCATCAGTCATAGAGATGTTTTAGCAAAGAGAGAATATTTTATGACACATAAGTTTCAGTCACAGCAATGTTACCTCATAATGACTTACTAGTGCCGCATTTACTACAAACAAAAAGAACCCTAATGTTATTTACAATTATAAATTCATGTACACCGCTGTCTATTTAATGAAAGTTGTAGCATCATTGAACTTACCTGCTAACGAACCAAACCTGTAAGTGTAATTTCATATACATTGAGTTGTTCTGGCTTCATGTTAGAAGCATGATTAGGGGGGAATGGAGCTGTAGGTTGGACTAATGTTTTGTACTCATTACATGCAGTGTGTTACACTAAAACGTTTTTAAAAATCAAAATTGTATACTAATTTGGTATATATTGAGTTTGGCTACGCGAGTACTTACAGTTTTTGAATACATAATTTTTTAATAACTAAGCTTTGAATATCATTTTGCTCTACTGAATCCTTTTGTGTACGGTAGAACATCATGAATTGATTATAAACAGAATAAATGTGTTCCATCATTTGGTGGCAATGGTAATGAAGTTTTATAACGGATACTTATTTTATGACGCGAAAGTAAACCGATATAAAGTCGTGAGAAAGTGCGCGATATTATAAGACGAAATGCTGAATGGGTGTGAAAGAAGAACATTGAGAGCAATGCTAGATTGCATTATGCAGAAAGGGACAAGGTGAGAATGGATGACGTTACGCATGAGCGAACGCTTGCTTGTATGCTAAAGTAAATGAGAGTGAGAGAGAAGTACAAAGGTGATGTAGTTGACAAGAGAGAGTATTTATTTAAGTACTCTTCAGGTGGACGCTGGTGGTCAACTCTCAGTTCTACACACGTTGCAGAGAATATATATCAAAAGCACAGCACACCAAAAGGGTGATGCAGTGAATTATCATCATCACATATTTATCATAAAGAACACATATATCATATATGCATATGCAATGCATTACTCATGCAAAGGCATTTACATTGCATGTTATTACCATACTCATAACACCTAATACCTACTCCCAAGCTACATGAATTGATACTCATGTAGGGAGATGCATCGTACGCAGATGAATTGCGATTACATAAATTTGTTGACAGCAATAGTTGGGCAGGACACCGTGTCGGGTGTCCATTTTGGGACTCCGGACTTGGACACGCGGTGTCCTGAGGTGTCCGGTGTCCCGGTGTCCTGGTGTTCCCAATTGTTATACCCGGGTGGCCCGTGTCCCAATATTTATTGTGGTCCGGTGTCCGGTGTCCCAATTTTATCGCGGTGTCGGTGTCCGGCGGTGTCCAATATTTTATTGGTGTCCGATGTCCTGGTGGTCCCAATTTTATACGGTGTCCGGTGTCCCCAGTGTCCTGGGTGTCCCAATTTTTTATCGGTGTCCGGTGTCCCGGTGTCCGCTGGTGTCGCCAATTTTATTGGTGTCCCGGTGTCACAGTGTCCCCAATTTTTTATCGGCACCCCCTGTCCAGTGTCCTGGTGTCCCATTTTTTGTCGGTTCCGGGGTCCCGGTGTTCCCAGTAATTATGTTGGTGTAAGCAGGCTCTGTAGTCACCTCGTCACGCAGACTAAGCTTATACCCTAACAACAAATCGAGAAATTTATACGGTAAGCCAAGCGGCGAAGCGTTGGTTAAAGTAGAAATCTTAGAGATCCGTTTAAATAAATTTTTAACCATAAAATATGAATTTAAATTGTATTATTTTCACAAAGATTTCTTATCTTTAGCCCATTTCTCTCAATTTCTGTTAAATTCTCTCAGATTTTGATAAATTTTTACCAAATTCTCTGAGATTTAGCTAATTTTTAGCCGAATTCTCTCAAGCTCTGTTAAATTTTGTACAAATTCTCTCAATTTTTGTTTAATTTTAGCTAAATTCTATTGGATTTTGCTAAATGTGGCCAAGGTCTTTCAAATTTTTAGAATTTTAGTTAAGTTTACTTTAGTTTTTCGTGGGTTTTTCAGATGGCTTTGTTTTACAAGTACATTGTGGAATAAAAGTTTTGGGTCTAAAAGCCTGGTTTTTTTTGGGACTCTAAAATATATGGAATCAATAAATTCAATAAATCGTCTCTGGATAGTAATCCAATCAAAAACCATAAAGGGAGCTTGGGAATTACTAACAGTTAATTAAGTTGCAAAACATCTCAGAAGTTATTTATTCGATTTGCACAAGTCTCAAAACCTCGATTTGTAAACCTGTGTACTACGTTACAGCCTCAATCGGTTGGTTTGAGACAGGGTATCTCGCTTTCCAGTAACTCCAGTTGCGACGTCTCGCGAGTTACCCCAGATTTTTGATTTTTGAAATTTACATATTGTGATCTTGCGCTCTTTAAGATTATAACAGTAAAACTCGGATTCTAGAACCATTTATTGATTTGGTTGAAAGCTCTACTGATACATACGTATGTTATGCACTGTAAAGGCATTTGCTAAAAAATGCATGTTCATAGTATGTTAATTAATTTTAAAAGTTTGGCTATATATACCCTAAGGAGAAATCCGATTTATACCCTAACTACGCAATGGTGAGTTGACTAGGCATGAGTGACACGGGCTTCTAATTTTATGGGTGTCAAATAATTTTATTGGCGTCTAGACTATAGAGTAATAGGTACCCATTTTATGTGTCCAAAGCCCTATGCTTTTTGTGTGGCATGATTACAGTACCCTGCATTTTTTAAATAAAGTCAACATTATATTGACATTTAATACAAATAAAACATTTATGGTTTTGATGAAGGTTGCATGATACGTAACACAAAAACCAAACCAAGGGGGCATCATGAAACCAAATCCTATCGCGGCCTTTGCTAACAATTCAAACAAATTCATTACAACACATCTCATTTCATCAACAACCAAAAAACTTGGATTGACTCAGTTGTAACGATTCCAGATTTCCAGTGTCCGGTTTCTGTAACTGTTAACATAAAAATAATTCAGTTTCATTCGGTCTGTTTGCTTTCTTATAATTATCCAAAATGGCTTCCAGAAATGAGCTTAATGTTGAGTTTTTGCGTCAACAGCAACGTGAAAATACAAAGCTTGGAACTAATGCTGAGTGCGACATCAAATGGATTACGGGATTGTCGGAGTATTTTCAACATATTTCAACGAAAGAAGAGACAATCAAGGACGGAGATCGCACCGTAAGCGGAATAGAGTGTTTCTTCGATGCTTAATTTGTATAAACAAGCAGAAAACAGGTGACACCAGATAAAAAGAAAATCAACATAAAAGACGAAATTTCTGGTAACTCAAAATATCCGTTCCAGAGGCATTTGGAGGTATCTAAATACAAAAAAGTCCTGCATCATACAAAAGTGGTTGTTGCTAGTATTTGCAATTTATTTTAAACCCTATTTTTGCAGCGATATCAACCCAGGAATATGACTCCAATCTGTTCCAAATCTAGTCGAAAAACCGGCCCTTAACACGACCTGACGAAAGGAGCACGAAGTATCTCCTGCGATCGTTTGGAACCTTTCAAATGAGAAAGTAGTTGTTAACAAGTAGCGCTAAGGGTGTGTTAAGGATAGGTTAGCAGCCAATACTTTCAAGCAAGACGTGTGTTAATAGGTGCGGGTTAGATGGCAGCCACCTGAACGCTCCAACTGGAATTGGCTTTCAACGAATGATATACAATTTGGACCCCGATTGAGCATTCCATCACGAAGGACCATCGGTCGACACTGAAGGAAAAAGAAGCTCTGGTAATTTTATACATAATCTTTTCGGCAAAATTTTGCTAGTTTGTGATAGTGATATGTTCGTTTTAGATTGTGAAACAATATAACGACCGCTCTCAAGGACTGCAATCCGAAAAGCGCTCATCTTATGTTGGATATTTGGTCTTCTCGGCGCAAAAGCTGGCAGTTATAGGTGTTCAGGTTCGATTCATTCGAAAGTGGAAAATACACAGTACGTCCTAGGATTTAAACACTTTCCTGGAAGACATGACGCTAATAGTATTAAATCTACAATTCAAGACTTGCTCCAGAATACGTATGGAATGACAATTTCCGATGTGTATGAATTTTTTCATATAGTCATACTGAAAAAGAAATTGCTCAATCAAATCTTAATTGTGACCTAATTTTGTTTCAGTTCTGCACAGTAACTGCGGACAATGTATCGCCATACTTGCAGCATTCGACAGCCTGAGAATCAAGTATTCCAAACTGGAACATCTTGCCTGACACAGTCTACAAGCGTTCTCTCAAGAACCGAAGCGGAGTCCTCTGAGGACGAGACAACTGAGCCAGACGAAATGATTATCGAATCTATGGCAAAAATACCAATTTGGTTTCAAACTGCTGATAAGTAGTAGAAGATGTAGTTGCAAACCAAGACGTTGAGGAGTCAATGGAGAAGGTCATAATGGATTGGTCAATCTGTGAAACAACTGGCCTTACTCGTAATTCCTGCTTGGCTCACTTACTCAGTTGGGGATCAACGATGGATTAAAGAACAAACTAGTATCCGATTTTATGAAAAGAATTAACGGTATCGTGAGCCTGGTTTCACAAATCTCCAAAGCAGTACACCAAATTAAAATCGCGAACAACAATCGGACTAGTTAAACCGTGTGAAACTAGATGGAATAGTTTTTACCATTGTTTAAAACGATTTAGTCGTGAAGTTGAGAAGGACGATAGAAAGGTAATACATAGTAGTTTCAAACAAATATTTTGGCTTCAATTTCAATGAGTTTTACTGTAGATATGTATTTGAAGGATTCCATGGATGTATATGTTAATGAGGTTCTCTGTGAGGCCAAGACTGAAAAAGGGAGAAAAGTTCCTGCTGCTATAACAAGTGAAGATTTGGGGTAATGCGTTTGCTGCTTAACTTATTGGAGCCCTTTGCAAAATTGACTGACACTTATCAATCCGATGGCGTGACGTCCTCAATTGTGATTCTAGGCTTACTGGATGCACTCTCAGGTGACCAAAAATATTTTTTTAATTTGATCGAATTCAATTGTAGCAATTTAAATTGACACATTAAAATATGTTCACAGATTATAATGATATCGTGATTGATCCATGTCTGGAAGAATACGACGAGCTGGTCAAATTTCGGGACGATCTTCGGTATTGTATTGTTCGAAGGTTTGAAACAAACAAATCGAGTGGGCAGAAGGTTTTAGACCGAGATGAAAACGAAACTAGACTAGTGGGAATCGATGTGTTCAATAACCAATTTTATTTACTTGCAACGGTTCTTGATCCCCGCTTGAAGTTAAAGATATTTGAAGGTAAGTTAGCTTATTAATAAATCTATAACCGTGTATGTACGAGTAGTATTATTATTTTGTCAATAATTTAATTTGTTGTAGGGAATTTATCAAACGGGATGACATTTCGAAACGGAATTCCGACAAAGGACCAAGTTATTGGATTGCTGAAAAAAGAATTTTTATTTGCCAACTCAACAACCTCCTCAAATAACCCTGACTGCGTCGAGGTGCCCGTTGATCCAGCTCATGTCGCAAATGATGTTTCAGAAAAGTTGCCTGTTACGACCGTGGCGAAGAAGCGTAAAAGCATATTTGCTCGATTGAATGAGAATGATCGGCCTGCCAAAAAGAACAAATTAGATGAGATTGAAATTTATCTCGGATCAGATTGCATCGGTGACACGGAAAGTCCACTAGTTTATTGGAAGCGTAATGAGGAGCTCTTTCCAGTTCTTTCAACACTAGCAAAAAAGTATTTAGCAGTACCGGCGACTTCTGCCTCTGTTGAACGTTTGTTTTCGGTGGCTGGTGCTATAATCAGAGCTCGGAGAGCAGCAATGAAAATAAGTACTGCGGAGCGGCTGATCTGTTATCGTGAGTATTTGCGTTGTGGGGCATTTGATTCTTGTAACATTACAATAACTTATGTTTAAATAGCTTTACGGCATATCTTTATTATTACATTTACCTGGCGTTACTGATAATTTAAAACTTATGTTTTCCAATAAAAAGCTGATTAAATTATTAATTTAACCCCGAGTTGCACTATCGATTTGCTAGCGCCGCCGGAAAAAAATCTGCATGATAACTCTTACCTTGGCTATCTAATCATAATTAGAGCATTCATTAGATGGAAGCAAAATCAAGTAGGTAATTTGTATTTGAGCAATTACCATCCTATTACAAAAAAAATTTGATAACGAAAACGTGATAAATTGACTATGCATGTTTTAAAACATTTATGGTTTACCTCTCATGTAGCTTAAATTTACGCGATTTTTATATTGAGCATAAAGTTTTTGGTATTTTGTATATCTCTGGTGAGAAAAATAACCGTAACTATTCAAATAACTTTCCGAGGTCCTAGCAAAAATGTCGGGAGCTAAGTTTTCACTGTTTTTAAGGATTGTAGAGTAGACGCTTCGGCAGGTTTCTGCAATTTTAAACTTAGGCTACTTTGCCTTCATTTCTTCAGAAAAAAATAATGGAGAAAAATCAATTATCTTCAATAATTTAAGTTGGATTTGAGTTGGAGGCCTAATTTTCTCTGCAATAGGTACGTTTAATAAGATACACTAACTGGCAAAATAAGGGAGCTACAAAACAATTGGAAGTTTTTGAAAATATAATGATTTTTAAAATCATAACCTGGCGCGTGCCACATCTGAAAAAGTTTAGATTTAATAAGACTTTTTAGGCCTTCGAAATAACTAAAATGTGGATTTTAAATTCCTGGTGTCTTAAAATCTTAATGGTGTCCCATGATTTTGTTGGTGTTCTGGTGTCCCAATTTTAATTTGTCCGGTGTCCCATATTTTATTGGGTGTCCTGGTGTCCAATATTTTATTTGGTGTCGGTTCCTGGTGTCCCAATTATTTTATTGGTGTTCCGGTGTCCCGGTGTCCTGGTGTTCCCAATATTTTATGTTGGGTGTCCGGTGTCCCGGGTGTCCTGGTGCCCCAATATTTTATTGGTGTCCGTGTGTCCCGGTGTCCTGGCTGTCCCAATATTTTATCTGGTGGTCCGGTTGTCCTGGTGTCCTGGATGTCCCAATATTTTATTTTGGTGTTCCGGTGTCCCGGCTGTCCTAGGTGCCAATAATTTTGGGTCGCTGCTCCGGTGCCTTTGGTTGTCCCAATATTTATTGTGTTCGGTTCCCGCGTTCCTGGCTGTCCTCAATATTATTGCGTGTCCGGGTGTCCCGGTTCCTTGCGCGTGCTCCCAATATCTCTTATTGGTGTTCCGGATGTCCCGGTGTCCTGGTGTCCCAATCTTTATTGGTGTCCTGGTGTCCCGGTCTGTCCTGCGTGTGCCCAATATTTTAATTGGTGTTTCCGGTGTCCGGATGTCCTGGTGTCCCAATATTTTATTTGGACACCAGGACACCGGGATCCACGGACGGGACACCAGGACACCGGGACACCGGACACCAAGAAAAAATTGGGACACCAGGACACCGGGACACCGGACACCAATAAAATATTGGGAACCAGGACACCGGGACACCGGACACAATAAAATATTGGCGACACCAGGACACCGGACACACCGACACCAATAAATATTGGACACCAGGACACCGGGACACGGACGGGACACGACACCACACGGACACCAATAAAATATTGGGACACCAGGACACCGGGACACCGGACACCAATAAAATATTGGGACACCAGGACACCGGGACACCGGACACCAATAAAATATTGGGACACCAGGACACCGGGACACCGGACACCAATAAAATATTGGGACACCAGGACACCGGACACCAATAAAATATTGGGACACCAGGACACCAATAAAATATTGGGACACCAGGACACCAATAAAATTATGGGACACCAGAACACCAACAAAATCATGGGACACCAATAAGACTTGGAGACACCAGGAATTTAAAATCCACATTTTAGTTATTTCGAAGGCCTAAAAAGTCTTATTAAATCTAAACTTTTTCAGATGTGTTATGATGATGTCAGCCAGGTTATGATTTTAAAAATCATTATATTTTAGAAACTTCCAATTGTTTGTTAGCTCCCTTATTTTGCCAGTTAGTGTATCTTGATTAAACGTACCTATTGCAAAAAATTAGGCCTCCAACTCAAATCCTACTTAAATTATGGAAGATAATTGATTTTTCTAAATTATTTTTTTTTCTGAAGAAATGAAGGCAAATTAGCTTAAGTTTAAAGTGCAGAAACCTGCCGAAGCGTCTACTCTACAATCCTTAAAAACAGTGAAAACTTAGCTCACGCCATTTTTTGCTAGGACCTCGGAAAGTTATTTGAATAGTTACGGTTATCTTTCTCACCAGCGATAGACAAAATACCAAAACTTTATGCTCAATATAAAAATCGCGTAAATTTGATTAGTTTAAGCTACATGAGAGATAAACCATAAATGTTTTAAACATGCAAAGTCAATTTATCCCGTTTTCTTATCAAATTATTTTTGTAATGGGATGTAATTGCTCAAATACAAATGTACGCTACTTGATTTTGCTTCCATTTAATGAATGCTACTTAATTACGATTAGATAGCCAAGTTTTAGGTTATCATGCAGATTTTTTCCGGCAGCGCTAGCAAATCGATAGTGCAACTCGGGGTTAAATTAATAATTTAATCAGCTTTTTTGGAAAACATAAGTTTTAAATTAATCATTACGCCAGGTAAATGTAATAGAGATATCGTAAAGCTATTTAAACAAGTTTTTGTAATGTTTACATAGATTCAAATGCCCCACAACGCAAATACTCCCGATAACAGATCAGCCGTTCCGCAGTGCTTATTTTCATTGCTGCTCTCCAAGCTCTGATTATGGCCCCAGCTACTGAAAACAAACGTTCCACAGAAGCAGAAGTCGCCGGTACTGCTAAATACTTTTTTGCTAGGGCTGAAAGAACTGGAAAGACCTCCTCATTACGCTTCCAATAAACTAGTGGACTTTCCGTGTCACCGATACAATCCGATCCGAGATAAATTTCAATCTCATCTAATTTTTTCTTTTTCACCGGCAAATCATTCCGATTTAAGCGAGCAAATATGCTTTTACGCTTCTTCATCGGGGTCGTTATTGGTAACGTTTTTTTATTATCATTTGCGCTCTGCGCTAAATCAACCGACACCTCGATGCAGTCAGGGTCATTTGAGGAGGTTGTTGAGTTGGCAATTATAAACTCTTTTTTCAGCAGTCCAATAACTTGGTCTTTTGGAATTCCGTTTCGAAATGTCATCCCGTTTGATACATTCCCTACAAAATTATTGACACAATAATGCAAACTATTCGCACATACACAATGTTACGTTTATTAATGAAGTAACTTACCTTCAAATATCTTCAACTTCAAGCGGGGATCAAGAACCGTTGCAAGTAAATAAAATTGGTTATTAAATACATCGATTCCCACTAGTCTAGTTTCGTTTTCGTCTTGGTCTAAAACCTTCTGCCCATTAGATTTGTTTGTTTCAAATCTTCGAACAACACAATGCCGTAGCTCCTCCCGAAATTTGACCAGCTCGTCGTATTCTTCCAGATTAGGATCAATCTCGATATCATTATAATCTGTGAACATATTTAAATTTGTTAATTTAATATTTCGCTACATTTCAATTAAATAAATTTTATTTTTGTTGTAGATACCTGAAAGTGCATCTAGTAAGCCAAGAATAACAATTGACGATTATACGCCATCAGATTGATATGTGTCAGTCAATTTTGCGAAGGGCTCCAGTAAACTAAGCAGGAAACGCATTAACCCAAAGTCTTCATCTGTTATAGCAGCAGGAACTTTTCTCCCCTTTTGAGCCTTGGCCTCACTGAGAACCTCATTAACATATACAACCATGGAATCCTGCAAATACATATCAGTAAAACATTGAAAATAAAGCCAAAATATTTAAACCTACTATGAATTACCTTCCTATCGTCCTTCTCAACTTCACGACTAAATCGTTTTAAACAATGGTAAAAACTGTTCCATCTCGTCTCACACGGCCTCACAAGTCCGATTGTAGTTTGCGATTTTAATTTGGTGTACTGCTTTGGAGATTTGTGAAACCAGGTCACGATACCGTTAATTCTTTTCATAAAATCGGAGACTAGTTTGTTCTTTAATCCATCGTTGATCCCTAACTGGAGTAAGTGAGCCAAGCAGGAATTACGAGTAAGGCCAGTTGTTTCACAGATTGACCAATCCATTATGACCTTCTCCATTTGACTCCTCAACCTCTTGGTTGCAACTACATCTTCTACTACTTCAGCAGTTGAAACCAAATTGGTAAATTTTGCCATAGATTCGATAAGCATTTCGTCTGGCTCAGTTGTCTCGTCCTCAGAGGACTCCGCTTCGGTTCTTGAGAGAACGCTTGTAGACTGTGCCAGGCAAGATGTTCCAGTTTGGAATACTTGATTCTCAGGCTGTCGAAATGCTGCAAGTATGGCAGATGCATTGTCCGCAGTCACTGTGCAGAACTGAAACAAAATTAGGTCACAATTAAGATTTGATTGAGCAATTTCTTTTTCAGATATTACTATGCAAAAAAAATTCGTACATCGGAAATCGTCATTCCATACGTATTCAGGAGCAAGCCCTGAATTGCAGATTTAATGCTAACAGCGTCATGTTTTCCAGGAAAGTGTTTAAATCCAAGGACGAACTGTTGCATTTTCCACTTTCGAATGAATCGAACCTGAACCCCAATAACCGCCAGCTTTTGCCGAGAAGACCATATATCCAACATAAGATGAGCGCTTCTTGGATTGCAGTCCTTGAGAGCGGTCGTTATATGTTTCACAATCTAAAACGAACACTATCACAAAACTAGCAATAATTTTGCCGAAAGATTATGTATAAATTACCAGAGCTTCCTTTTCCTTCAGAGTCCGACCGATAGTCCTTCGTGATGGAATGCTCAATCTGGGGTCTAAATTGTATATCATTCGCTGAAAACCAGTTCCACTTGGAGCGTTCAGTGGCTGTCCATCTAATGCCACCATATTAACTACGTCTTGCTTAAACGTTTGTTGCTTTACACTTTCCTTAGGGTACTTGTTGACAAATACTTTCTCTGTTGAAACGGTTCCAACGATCGAAGGAAGAATACTTTCGTGCTCCTCTTCATCATCAGGCGTGTATGGGCCGGTTTTTCGACTAGATTGGAACAAATTAGTGTCAAATTCCCCTGCGTGATATCGCTGCAAAATTCAGGTACAAAATAAACTTCATATACTTGTAACAACCACTTTTGTATAATGCAGGATTTTTTGTATTTAAATACCTCCAAATGCCTCTGAAACGGATATTTAGAGTTGCCAGAAATTTCACCTTTTGTGTTTATTTTCTTCTTATCTGGTGCCACCTGTTTCTGTTTGTTTAAGCATAGTAAACATCGAAGAACAACTCTATTCCGCTTACGGGTGCCATCTCCGTCCTTAATGGTTTCTTCTTTTGTTGAAATATGTTGATAATACTCCGACAATCCCTCCATCCATTTGCTATCACACTCAGCTTTAGCTCCAGGCTTAGTATTTTCACGCTGCTGCTGACGCAAAAACTCAACACTAAGCTCATTTCCGGAAGCCATTTTGGATAATTATGGGAAAGCAGGCGGGCCGAAAGAACTGAATTGTTTTTCTTTGAAAAGTTACAGTTTAGAAATCGGACACAGAAAATGTGGAATCGTTACGGCTTAGTCGATCCAAGTTTTGTGGTTGTTGATGAAATGAGATGTGTTGTAAGGAATTTGTTTAAATTGGTAGCAAAATCCGCCATACATGCTTTGTTTTACGATGCCCCGCTTGGTTTAGTTTTTGTGATCTGCAACATGCAAACTTCTTTAAACGTAATAAGCTGAGGGACGGCTATCCAAGCCTTGCCCCCAATACAGTCCTGCGAGACACGGTCACCGCGGTCAACTGAAGACACCCGCCAGCATGGTACGCCTGCCCCAGGCAGCAGCTAGTAGGATGTAGCAAGCCGAGATCATCAATATACTATGGATCTATCATCATGATCGTGCTCATACTTTGTACTGTCTCCATTCTATATTTTTATTCAATGTATACTTTGATTGTAGTAAAAGCTAACCTTTCATTAACCTCGAACCCTGATTAGTGAGCCGGCCGTTGTCTTATCATCTCATAACCCACAACGGGCGCCAAGCGCCCCAGCAATGGCGCAGGTCGACATTTAATTAATAGTTACCGGCTCTTAAAGTGCCTGAAGTTGAAATGGTGCGAACAACGGCCACCCGAGGCAAAAAAGCCGGAGGATGCCCAATCCACGCGTCCACCGACCCGACCCGAGCCTCCGCACCAGCGGAGGAAGCGAGCGAAGGAAAGGAAGGAGTGGACAAAAAGGCGCTAAACATGTCGGGCACCCAACCTACGAGCGGGACCGAGGTGGAAGCAAGGCCACCACGCATCGCAGCAGCGTCAAGGGTCCCGATACCCCGCGTGACGCTCAAGCAGCAGGCTGGGCCAACCCGAGTTGACTGAGCACTCGGTCCAATTCATTGGCGGCATCCAGTGCAGTTAATGGACAAAATGGAGTCAACAGTTCCGGCAGGAGCGCTAGGCCACCCACAGTCAAAGGCACATAGCCGGCTCCACCCTAGACTGGCTAACGCCCAGAATCGCGATGACCATCCCATTCACAGCTTTCGGCGACTGAACGAGAGGTGGAATGATTTCTTGCTAAGCACCCAAGCTCAGATCCTCGGGCAGTACCCGCATCGAGCTCAGGCATGGGAGGTCGGCTACGGCTGAATGGACAATGTTATGGAGATTCCATCCTCGTTTGAAAAGACTAAAGCAAGGAAACCAGTTCCGATTGTTCTGAAGTGTACAAGCTCGATGGAGGCTTACATTGGCAGAAGAGACAGCTGTGGCACAGCAGGATCTTCACGCGCCCGGAGATCACGCCAACGCGCCTGGAGAAATCGCGTGGACCTGCGTTAGCTACAGCGTCAGGTTTGGGATGAGCATGTAGCACGAGGAGAGCCTGCAATGTGCCAAAGTGCCTCAATTACTCGGGAACTTCGTTGGATGCGCGTGAAAAACTTGATCTCCATGAACAACCTCAGGACATATCGCATACGTGACCCAGGTGTTAATCTGCGGCCTGCGGGGGGATAAGGAAATGCAGAAGAGAGGGTGCCT
>LJIJ01002096.1:0-31263 GCA_001718145.1 Orchesella cincta
ACCAAGACGCAGCCGTCGTTGCAAAGTTTGTGAAAGCCGTCAAGATAATAAAAGCGGCAGTAAACTACACTTTGGAGGAACGGTTGGCGAAGTTCACTTTGGGTGCAGGAGAAGCAATTGATGGCCTTCTAACAGAAACTGAAAATGGGAACACCCACCGACTCACAAATGCAGCAACAGCAAAACCACTTCCACCACCACCACGGGGATGTACACCTGCAGCTCAGGAAACAGACCATGCGCAACTGATCCTTTCGCCGCGGGTAAAAAAGTGGTGTTAGATAACCGTCAGAAGCTTCGGGAGACAGAGGAGCTTAATACAGGCCTAACAACTGAGAATTCAAAAGCTTAGGAGAATATAGATAAACTCAATGCGACCGTTTTGAAAACTTAAGCGACGCTAAACTCAAATACCTCGCGAGTAAAAAGATAACCACTCTGGAGCAAAACCTGAAGCTGAAAGATAGTAAGCTGAAGGCTCAGGCGAAGAAATTTTGGAGCTTAGAGCAAATCTTGAGAGAGAAAGAGAGGAAAAGCGGAGGTGTGAGGAGAAGTTAGCGAATATGACGTCTGGATTGCGAGCCTTGGAGGAGCGACTTGACATTGAATAACGAAGTTCACCATATAACTACAAAGTAAGGTCATCATATCCTTCATAATTCCAACTAAAACTATACAATATGCAGTGTACTATAATCAAATGAATTTTACAATTCCAGGCTTTAAGCAAAAAAAGTGTTGAGCAATTAAATGGCGGACATAACTTGTGACCAAGTATTTTGTTTTGGAAGGATTACATTTATTCATTTGAGTATTGTACTTTCGACTCAAAAGTGTTTAGTTGCATGTATTTTTAGTTTTTAGACTAATCACGTGACAGTTCATAAATACTAAACTGTGTAGATGATGGATGTGAATGTAATCTTGCATAATCTTATATTTTTCGGCATTTCTGCAAGATTCAGGTCAAATTCTGAAGCCCTGCGTGAAGGTACCGCATAAATGAAATAGCCATTGTGTAGCTACAACTGTCAGGCTCAATGGACTGGCTTTGGATAAGCGGTGCACGCGCGTTTAATGTTCACAGCAAAAACTTTTATGAAAAAAGTGCCTCAAATTAAAGGTCTTCGCGCATAAATCAAGGCCTATGTCAAAATTACAATATTTTTTAGGGGTTTCGACAGCTGCATCAGAATCCTCACAATATTTTACACCGGAAACCCTTGTTAAAAGTTAAATTGCAAAGTGTTTTAATTTCAATTTTGTTTTAGCTCTTTTTGGCCTTTGTCGTCAAATCAGCCATCCTACGACATTGTGCAACTGTGGAATGATTTATTTATTTATTTGCATATAAGTAAATGTAAATTTAATTCTAAAATATAATGTGATTGATGGGCAACTACAAATTACAAGTATTGAAACATTTGTTTTATGAGCACTGTACGAATAAAATTCTAAGATCTATAAACCTAACGACATTTATGTAACAGCCATAGAAAACAGCACAATTACTCATACACATTGTTTAAATTTATACATTCTCTTTGTTTCTATCCTAGGTAATTGCTTATAGTCGTAGTCATCATTATTGACGTAAATCCTAAGCATATAATTACTATAACTATAATATACAAACAACAAATATGTTCATACTAAATTTTATTTATGATGTCTTAATTGTACTACCTAAATATTACTAGCTGCTTCATAATAATAAAAAAGTTTACTAACACTATATGGTTATATTTGACACATAAATGTCTTCTGAATATGTTACAAACCTACTCCGTGTTGTTTGGTAAAGTTCGAGAAACTTCAATTCGTAAGAGGAACTTTTCGCTCTTGGCGGTAGCTACTTCTGCCAGTTCCTCCAATAATGATTTAGTGATCGTCTGTTCTCCTATTTCTAAATTTCTTGCCTCGGATAGAGTTAGCACGGACTGAGTTCGAATATGCCTCATTTTCTGAAAAGAATTAAAAGAAATTTAAAACATCAATTAATAGTAGACAAAATTAGTCAATAAATAAGCCAGTTCACGACATACATTTCGATCATTTTTGTTTATGAAAGTAGAATCAACAGCATGGAACTCCACTTTATAGTTCACGGCTTCCTCTTCAGGCCCCCAAATTTGGATGCAAACCAGTGATATAGAATGTCTAGGTTCCTCCAATGTCTCGGTCATTTTCTCACAAATAAGAAAAAGTGGCCCTTCATCAACAGCCGGATCCGGACTGATGACCACTGGCCGGAATTGGGCCATCTGGAGACAGATTTTAGGCGATAAATTGGTTGAGATCCATGAATTTAATACGCTTTCCAAAATCATCAAAGCCAGCATCATGACGACTCATAAAGTGTTTACGAGCTTTAACTTTCGAAGTTAAATCAAAGTCAAGGCCGCAATCTTGATGTAATTCAAATCCTAAGATTTTACAGAACGGTGTACTTGGGCTGCAAAATTTACAAATGAAAAATGAATTTACTTCTATAAATTTATGTCGTCAAAATCAAATAACTAAAAAAACTGTCTTAGGCAATATTACTCACTTTTTGTAACAAGATCCAGCATGCGATTCACACTCCCAATTCCTCAACATCTTGCCACATCCTTTGTCTCGGAATTCGCATGGAAAGTCCACATGATTAAATATTTGCTCCAATGCTAGGTTGCGAATCTCTTGTTCGCCAAATGGTGCTCTGCATTCTGGGCAAGTCTCTCTGAATTTATTATAGCAAGATTCACAAATAGTATGCCCGTTCCGGCATTGCAGTATTTTCTCACCGAGAAACCAAAAGCAAATTTTGCATGAGCGGAGGTCTTCAATCGTTGCTAATAATGATGTTGCTGCAACGATTTAAGGTTAAAAAATAAATTAGTTATTTATTGGATTAGCACATTTGGGGTTATATGGTTGATAGTAATTTTAAAATGCTTTGGATTACACTCATACCTGCTTGTGCCATTTTACAATATCAGTATCGAGGATTTACAAATAAAAACTGATAGCCAAACTGTTTCGACAGCGATTTTCGGATACTTTAACTTGTTTGTTGACTTGAATATTATGAGTGTATGGGTGAGCGTAGGATCAACCAAACAGAAATTTCATGTCAAGTGTAAAACACGGAGACGAGAAGCTATTACTCTGACCACACGCAAGAAAGGACTGTTGAGAAAGGCAGCAATACAAGAAGGAAGGTGAACGTGAAAATGCGTACGTGTGCTATTTTTATAAAACCTAACTCTAAGCATTTGCTTTACTTTATTTTTGATTGTAAGACTGTAGTACTGGTTTGAGGAGCGGATGGTGTAGTAAGTACCTAATTTTTTTATTCAGTCTTTGATTCTTTTCATACGAATGTCTATTGAGTATTGCGTATGTAGTGGGTGACTCACAAAACAAACAATACAAAGGACCGAAATGGATTTAGAGAAGGGGTTTAACAAGGCACCTTCCAGCATGGAAATATTATGACGTTCCTAGTTTTTATACTTTAATATGAAATGCAACGGCTTTGAAAAAAGTGGTATTGAATGTAATGCCAAATGCCTAAGATTACACTCTACCACCCTTTCTGAACCAAGGGTCCTTTTAATTCCATTAGGTGTTAGGCTATTTACATCTTGGCACGTACTCCACTCTCAGCTGTATTGTTGAGAGACAAAATTATGCATCTACTCACTCAGCAAATCAACAATGCATTCAACCAAGCCGAAGGTTTATATTTTTAGAATGTGAACATTGGAATTTGAGGGAACCCAAGTAATTTATCTATTGTGAAGTTTAAAGATTTACCATTTTTAAACACCTAACATAAGAAGGGAAACATGCACACCGTTAATGATTGGCAGTTGTCAGCTAACAAAGTTTTTTAAAGGTTGTAAGTAAAGCCGAAAACAATTAAATTAAACAAAAATTAACAAAAAAATGATGAAATGAGGTAAAAATACACGTCTAACATTACAAAATAGTTTAGCAATTTTAACTACAGTAGAACTAACGTCAAAAGACTTTCTGTTTGTTGATTTCTACAGGCACTATCAGTTTCAGTTTAGATGGAACCTCCATGTTATTTTAAATTATTAGTTGATATCATGGGCTGTAAATATAGAAATATAGTTTGTTATAAAAATGTACCTATAATATGTTTATAACTAGACCATATAAAGATGAATAGTTCCTTCGCGCTTCCGAGATGCAGCGTATTCAGACAAAGAAAGCTTAAAACATTGCATTCAACTGAGTAAAATGCATCATGCAAACAGGCAACACACATGCTACATAATTACAAATTTTACTAAGATTTAGTATTCCTATTCTCTCTACACATCGTCATTTGTCATTACTTCATTCTTGTCACCATTGTATTCTACTATTGTGGAATCCCGTGTTGAAAATGTGAGTAGCTTACAAACGTTACGAACTGTGTGAAGATACAGTAAACCTGCAAAATTCCACACCACTCCGGTACACTTGGTACGTACAATGTCAGTCACACACAAACAAAACGAGTAACAAACAAGTCGTTAAGCCAATATCTGCACTACATATAAATTATTTTAATTGAAAACCACACAGCAACTGAAAGATTTTATTATGGGTCAACAATGCTTGAAGGTCGGAATGATCAAGGTAAAAACATATAAGATTGCAAGCATTACGTAATAGGTCGCTTTTAAATTCAGTTTAAAAGTGTACGATATGATTTTGTAGGGTGAAAGCTACTCTTTCACACTAGAGGTATTACTGCCGGGGTTTCCTTGCAGAATATTGAGAGGCTGCTCACGTTGATTTACGAAAGGTGTTGTGAGATAAGAAAAATCCGAAGGAGATGCGGTTACTTCGAAATGCATTAAATTTTACAAAACACACAACTTGCGTTGTGGAGACTCACAAAAAATCATAACAGCCAGAAGGAGAATAAAACCGAAGGTCAGCAATCCAAAACTCACACGGCAACAAAGTGTGTACTCTCCGACTTGGCGTGGTGGTGGCATCGAGATTTTGGTTTGCTATTGATTACAGCTTTAATACAAATATGAAACACGCACACCTGTATATCCTGTATTTTTTCCCGTGAATCACTCCAGTGTCGTAATTTTACCCCAAATGGATCTGAGAAATGATACGATAAAACGATTGAATGTGAAGTTGAGTTATCAATTTACTTTCCGCTATGATGTTTTTTATGTGGATTAGCTCAATGGTCTACTTGTGATGTGACCTAATTGAGGAATGAAAGAAAATCGGTGCTGCCCTCCATTTAAATAGACCTGGTAAAATTAAGGGAACATGAAGGGCGACAATTGAAGTCATACTAGTTTGTCTTCAAACCACTTTTACCAAAAAGACTTAAAAAATCGTTTCGGCTTTCCAGCATGAGTAACTCTTATTTTGAGAATAGAGACTTAGGAGCTGTCGATTTTCCTGTGTTGAAGATAAAAATGGAACATTATAACAAAATGAAACACACGTTCGCAATAACAACACAGATGAAGTGGAAGGTAGATCGTGTGCAGTTGAAAGATATTCCATCTTTATCACTTCTCAATTCATGAACTCAGATAGAATCTTCCCTCCCTGTGTATGGTCATTTGGTTATGAGTCATTTGCTTTTCGACCATTGCAAGTTCGTTTATGTGTCAATGTTATTATGCATTTGGATGGCAGAAGTTTATCATGGACTTTGGTTTTTAATGCAGCAAGAAAATAAATATAATAGCAGACAGACAGTAAGATTGAAGATGAGTTGGAAATTAATGAAAAATGTTTTTAAGGAACTTTTTGTATAAAATTAATTATTTAATTAATAAAACATGAAAACTCAAAAATTTGTCTTACGTCTATTCATAAAACCTTCATCAAAAACATATAAAAATAGTTACAGTCAAAATAGAAAAAATTGTGATGAGTGTGTGATGGTTTTTCTTTTGAGATTTCAAATCCATCCCCCTTTGCCTTGCATGTCAATATGGAACACTGAAGTTCATTAACATTAGTTTTGTTATTGCCAAGCATACTCATTTACCAGGAAATCTTTCAAAGATAAACAGCAAAACTAACAAGAATGCTTACCACAATAATTCAGAAGACAAGCATTCCACTCAATCGTCTTCTGAGTCTATTAAGGTTATAAGTTCAATAGCCATGGGAGCTGACGCCATCGTAGGTGCTACTGTCGGTTTTATGTCTGTACTAGAATCAACAGCAGCACCAATATGTGTTGTTGCCATCCATGCATCATCATGACCTTGAATATCTTCATCAGAATTCATTTCTACCCTCTCCTCCCTTAAAATCTCTTTCCCTTCAACTTTATTTACAGAAGTTTCCATATTTGATGACGGTGAAGGAATTTCAGCTTCAGCCATCGTCTCAGTCCCTTTTTGAGCACTTGCTCCAATTTTATCAAGAGTTGTTGAAGTTGCGATTTCTCGTGTTGCCCCCATATTCGCATAAGATTTCTTGACCTTATCATTTCGGA
The DNA here is from genome assembly GCA_001718145.1 of Orchesella cincta. NCBI lineage: Eukaryota > Metazoa > Arthropoda > Collembola > Entomobryomorpha > Orchesellidae > Orchesella > Orchesella cincta. Next base: position 6,491 of record LJIJ01002096.1, read on the forward strand.
CAGTTTGGGCTTGCTCCAGTGCACGACGCTTAACGCCTTTGCTTGGATGTCCTGTTGATGTGGATGTTGATTGTTTGGCAGTATTTTTCTTGATAACTTCTTTCATCAACAGGCTCATTTTGCCTTTGAAGCTGTCTATCTCTATCTTGAAATTCCTTGCTTGCAATTTCTTTTGGGTTTCAAGCTTAGTCACTTCTGTTTGATAAGTCTTCTCTGATTCTGAAATTTGTTGTTCAAAGTTCAATCTCAAGCGCTCTGTATACTCTTTTTGCTCCTGCAAAGTGTTTGTTAGGTCGTCATATTCCGTTTTTAGAAGGGAATGTTCTCTTTGCAATGTTTCCTTTGCTTCCCTTTCCCACACAGCTTTTTCGTTGAGGGAGTCCACCTCTTGTTGTAACAGCCCAACTTTCTGCAGTAATGTATCGTTCCTATCTTCGGCGTATTTAACATCTTGCTGAAGCGAACTGTTGTTTTTCTGAAGCGATTTATTGGTTTGTATGTGTGTTTCTTTGAATTTTTGAAGTAATTCATTGTTTTGTTCAAAAGCCTCTTTGCTTTTTTGAAGTGATTCGTTGTTTTGCTGGAGAACTTCGTTACTTTTCTGAAGCGTCACGTTACTCTTTTGAAGAGTGTCGACCTTTCCTTCCAGATTCTCAACCTGGCTTTCTAGCTCAGTAAGTTTGGCAATGAGTCCCAACTTTTCGCTCTCGAAACACGCATTTTGTTCTGTCACCTTGTTTTCTAAACTCTTGCACTTTTTTAACAACTTCGCCTCCATTTCCACTGAATCACTTTCCATTTTTTCCAACTGGCTCATCCGCTCGCTAAGTAGTTCTTCCAGTTCATCGTACTTTTCACGAACTTGATTGAAGTCGGTACACTTTTCACGAAAAAACGCCTCCATCTCTTCTTTGTCATTTATCAACCTATCGAACTGATCATTTAGGGTGCCGACTTGACGAACAATATTTAGCTTCTCGTCAACAAGCTCCTGCTTCTTTGCAGTAAGAAGAGCTTTCACTTCCACTAAACTCATTTTCAGTTCCTCTAAATTCTTTCTTAATTCGTCATTGTCTTTTTGAAGTTTATCGTTTTGGGAGGAGAGATCAGTGTTTTTAGTGAACGAATCTGCTAATCTAGTGTAAGCTGACTGGAACTCGGCTTCACCCTTTTTTAGCTTGGCATCGAGCTCGGTATTTTTCTCAAGCAAGGTGTTCAACTGTTGCTCGGCCCAGAATTTGTAGGAGTTCAATTCGCCTCGCACTCTTGATATTTCGGAGAGGAGTGCTTGATTCTCAAAGTTTTTATTTGTAAGATCCTGAAGCAGAATCTTGTGATATTTGTTGCTTCCACTTGTCTCCTCAATTAATTGCTGATTGGGATTTTTAACTTGAAGTGGAGCAGAATGAGGAGGAGTATGGAACTCATTGTCGTTACCAGCGTTCTGTTTCTCATGATCAGGTGGTGCAAAATCTTCTGTAACTGGTGGTTGCGGTTCTGATGAAGCAGCACCGCTTGCAACGACAACCTCATTGGGAGTGAAGTTGTAAGGGTGAAAAGTTACTGGTGGCGGCTGTTCGTCAGCAGTTGTTGGGGCTCGCTCTGCCAAAGCAGAAACGGCAAGGGATGCAATTTGGAAATTCATATTGTTGCTGGATGTCGCAGTGATTGAAGTCGTTGGAGTTGGCAATGTTGGTGGCACTGACGCAGATTTCTTTTTCTGTAAAAGTTTACTCCTCAGAAAATTAGTAACGTTTCTCTCTAACATACTAACAGACGGATCTTCGTTTTTGTCACACATTGTGAAGCCTTTCTTCTAAAAACTTTTAACGCTAAGAGTTGAGTGGGTTTTGTATTTGAGGAGAAAAACAGTGTAGGTCTTTCTTGAAACGAGTTTAATATCCTACTGATCATACCGAGCAAGTCTAACAAAAAACCTTGCGTATCTGTATAGAAGACGAAAATAACTTCCTTGCAATACATTGGTACATTTGAAGAGTTGGTTGTGAACTGTTTTGTGAGTACTGAAATCACTTCTATTTTCCATACAAACATGCATAAAAAAGCTTTATGCACCGCACATATGCATATTCCAGGTGCATACTAACTTTAAATGTTGAGGTGTGTACGTGTAAGTAATGCAGTTTCGGCAAAGGTCTCTGTTTCAAGAAGTCTCCTCGAAACAGCTCTTGCCAAGAAAAAAGGACACTATCCTTCATCAGTAGGCTTGGATCACGTACTCTAACGTAGTGATTTATTTGTGTTCAAAAAGTTGTAAGTCACAATAACTTTAATTTACAAAGAGGTCCTCTAGAAAAATTCCCTAGCAAAACTACTTGTGGACTTTCCAGCTTGCATGAAATGAAAAAGAACTCCATTTTGTAATTGTAGTAAAAAGGTTCTAGGTCGAAGCTACATACTTTGCTGTTGGTTCATCATAATCCTATGCTTTTTTAGTGCTGGCTTGCAATTTGAAACGTTGGGCTGCTCACCTAATAAAGCTATGATTCATATAATGAAGGAATTTTAACAAGTTTCCATAGCTTAACTTATTCAAATTGTAACCGAGATTTGTAGACACACTTGTTTGCACAACTTTATATAGCTACCCACGCTCGCTTGGAATTGGATATTTTCCTGTTGAGTTGCCCTTACTTTTATGCTGGTTAAGTTATTAATCAACTTCAACCATGTAAATTTGTTACTTGAAACTGCACAACTCTGCATTTCAAAAGCGTCAATGTTAGCTAGGAGTCGATTTATCGAGTTCCACAGCAGTGCATTCAGGTGCATTCAATGCACTCATTTGTCATTTTTATTGAGAGAAGAATTTCATCTAAAATGAATTAAATGTGCGCCTGAGCATGAGCTGTTGGAAGCTCATGCAATCCTTATCCATTATTATCATCCCCCACTTGTTCAGTCAAATTCACTACACACCAAATTGAAAATTAATTTTTGCAGTTAGTTCTGAATCAAGTCATCGATAAAAAATATCTTCCGTATGTCACTGAGCACTTTAGTAGTTGGTGATGTAGTTGTACGATACGATGCATAATACGATAAAACTATCGGAATTGAGAAAGGTATTACGAGATATTTCCAAACAAGCGAAGTGTATCACGTTCTTTCCACTCTGCATGCCCTAATACACCTTGTACTCATTTGATAACATTCCTGTTTCATTCGTCATCTAATTTATTATTTCTGGACGACTTAAAAGCGATTTGATAAATTAGATCTGTTTGATGATATTGGAATCGTCATTTTATTTGAGTGATTTAAAGCTTATCAACTTTAGATTTTTTGTTACTTTACTCTAGGGTCTTTAGTCGTTAGTCTGAAAAAAGTGAGCAATGCGTTGGCGTCTCAGCGAGTTCCTCCAACACCAACATGCACTTCGAGATGCGAGGAAGCTGGAAGAAGAAATTTCAGAACTGAAATCAGAACTCAATCAACTGACAAGTCCCTTAAGTCAAAAAGATCAAACGTTTGCTTGGGCACTGCTGAAATCGTGGAGCTTCTCAAACAGGTCGATTCCTACGACGGACAGATTCAACGGGCTTTAGAGGATGTGAAAGTGAAGGAAGCTGAGTTAAATAATGTCTTGGAGAATGTCACGCGATTGAAGAGTCAGTGCAGCGTTTTAGAGGCGGGGGCTACCAATGCTAAAAATCTACGTGCGAAAAAAACTTTCAAGACTCAAGAAAAGAATTTTGGTGTTTCGGTATACCGGTGCATTTGTGGACGGAAAAAAGCAGCATGTCCTCCCTCTACAATCATTTTCGCCGTTGTACTGCTCAAAGCGGAGTTTTCATTTGTCCTACATCCAACTGCGGAATATGGTTCAAGTGCCGCAAGAAATGGGAAAAAACGTGAAGGACGCTCATTCTTTAATCTACCCTCGACCACCTGTCTCCTTTTGTTCGTGCGCTGATTGTGGAGGAAGCTTCGAGTGCAGTGTGACGTTGACCCGACTTCAAATGGAATCGAAGTGAGTCTTTGAGAAATTGTGTTAAAAATATATCTCAATCATAAATTGTAGCTGTAGTACATCTTATATTCATCGTCGTTCAATGCATATTCAAATGATTTGTTAGAGAGACAGAGGACAAGAGTTGAACAGAAAATGAAGTAATACAATGGAAAACATGTTCATGTAAACTAAAACTACTTTGAGTGGTTTGGTTGGTTATTTTGTCATTTATTCATGAAAAGTTGCTAAAATTCAATCACCTACATCAATTACAAGACACACAATGAAAGATCCATATGAAATCCTTGAAATACAACAATACGTAACCAATTAAATAAAAATAAAAAAAGTTAAATTATTAGTGAAGGATAAAATTGGACTAATTGATTACAATACTAAAACGTTAATTTCACCTGAATAAAGTAAAAATGAACCCTACTTCTACCATAAGTTGCAAAAAGCATTCACAAATAATAAACTATTACAGACTGACATCAATCGCTAAAATTTAACAAACAACAAAAGTATTACAACCAATCTTCATCACTCGAGTAAATTAACACAACGAACAGATGAGCTTGTGCTTCATGATCTTCCAGTCGTGGTCTTGGCACTCCTTCGAGCAGTAATCAGCCTTCCTACATTTTCCACACGTCAGAACTTTCTTCACGGCTCCGCAGCATCTGCACATTTTCTCAACTTTGTCCAGAAATATGAGACAATCCAAGCAGTCAACCCTGACACCAGTTTCCATCGGCCTTTCTCCAATGTGCATGTATGGGTTCAAAATCGCAATCTTACACCAAATCCAAACTCCTTCAGATTCTCCTTGGTCTTTTGTCATGTTGTAGATGTTGAGACGCGTGAGATCCCATTCTCATCTTCCGCCAGGAGGTGAATAGCAGGGCAGTCACAGTAGCAATTGGGCATATCAATGATGGTCAGATCCATCACTCGATCCTCATAAATATGAGTGGCAGTCGGATTAAATTCCTTTAAAGTGATTGGCTTCACTTGGAACATGCGCTCTGGAACCTCTTGAGTCACACTTTGTTTATCCATTTTACAAGTACCTGCTGCTCTTCTCTCTTTTTGATCATTTATCTCTTGACGAAATTGTGTTATCATTTTCCGTCGTTGTAGGTTTTTCAAGTGAGGTTTACTTTCAAAACAGTTTCTGATCTTGTGACCTCTTGACGGGTTGAAGCTGGCCTCCTTCTTTCTCTTTTAACTTCCCAACGGAATCAGATTTCTCGAGAAGTTGTTTTTGCTGAGAAGTATCACACGGCAGTAGCAAATTCTTTTCAGCTTCCTTCCCGAGGTTGAAAAAGTGTTTCATACTTTCCTTGTCACCAGCCTCCAAGTACATTGCTGCTATCCCTAAAAGTATAATTTGTAAATAACTTTGCCAAGTAATTTAATATTAAAATTTATTAATTTTCATTCTTTACCATAATATGCTTCTGCAACTTGAGTTCATCTTTTGAGGCTTTGTTCAAATAATCCTTGTAAGCCGCCACTACTGCCACCCGCTTTTGAACATTCAGTCATGTTCATCTTCTCTGCTGGCATTCCAGTTGATTTAAGGCTTTGAAGAAGCAGATTCAAGTTGTCAGGAAACTTTTCCAAGCCCTTTGTAGCATAGGAGTCCCGGATTCAGAATCTTTCTGGTAGACGCAAATACTCGAAAGTAGTTCATAATAATGAACGTTGTCACTGTAAAATTCGAATCCCCTGCCTGAGTAACTCCACAGAGTAGCTTGGCTTCCCCTTCAATCCCCCCCTGTAGTTTAGCTTTGGCATGGACAAATCGGATCTTCATGTCTTCCTCTCCTCCTTTCCACATTTGCTATCCACAAGCTCAACAATCAATTGCTTCAGTTTGCTTTGGATTTTGTCCGGGAAGTAAACAGCATCGAATTCCCGAGTTGCACAGTCATACAGCTTATGCAACACTTGAGTTTCTGTTTGTCTTTGAAAGTATCCTTCCCTTCCATGAACTGAATCAGATTGCGACTAATTTCCAGCGTTTTTAGTATTGGCTGCTGGCACTGAGCTTCGTGCCTTAGATCGTATCAAATCCATGTTGATTTTTAAAGCGTTACATCCCCACTTGTAGCACTGTCTCCTAAGCAGTAGGACACATGCAGATTTGTAGAGCCGCAGCAATCTTCTCATTTCCGGACTGCCTGACTTAAGTTTACGCCTCATTCGTTCCAGGAACGTGCAACCGTTTGTATCCAAGTTTTGCTCTTTTTCAAATGCAAACGCTGCTTGTTGTTGATCGCGACCCACTCTAACACGCTTAATTGAGCGTTCAACTTCGCCTACATCGATGCCTGAAGAAGTGTATTGCCAATTGACTTTGCCTGCTGTAGCATTTTCAAGGCCTTCTCCGGCTCTAAATGACGAATATAATAGTCCATTAGCGCATGCGTAGCAAGTGGATCCATGGAATTTGCAGCCTGCGATCCAGTACTTCTCTGCCATCTTTTCATCTCTGGGCACTCCTGAGCCCTCATAATAAAACGTGGCCAAATTGTGTGCAGCAAAGTCTGAGCCATTATCTGCAGCCATCTTGTACCATCTGGCAGCTTCTTTTGGATCTCGTTCTACAAATCCTCCTTCTCCATAAAGTACACCCAAACTCTTTTGGCAGTCTGCAACTCCGGATGGCAAACAACCCGAGCAACCCGGTGGCGTGTTAGCTCCCTGAAGGTAAAGTTGGAAGGCCTTGGATATGTCACGCTCCACACCAGTTCCTTTTGATGGCATAGGCCCAAACTATATAGAGCTGCTGGGTTGCCAACAGATGCGGCTTTGCTGAAGTATCGAACAGCTTCCACGTCATTCTTCGGCAGCCATATGAGCCCTCGATGTATTGAATACCTTTCAGGTAGTCAGGTTGGCCAGGCCATGCTTGGTGTACACACATGCCCTTCTCTTTCCACTGACGAACAAACTGCTTGCGATTTACTCTGCGCCCAGTCTCCGCTCTAAACTCGGCCATCCTTTCGTTCAAGGTGGTGGGACCACAGGCGAAACATGTCACACTACTCTGCTGACCATAGTCACTCTTGCACGAGTAGCTCCTTCCTTCACGTTCTTTTGGTTGGGAAAGTGCCAGAGCTTTGGTGAGATGTAGTATTGCGTCTTCAAAGCTGTTTTTCATTCGATGCGCCCTTCCTATCAAATATTGAGCTTTCCAAGAAGTCTCACAGAGCTCCAAAGCCCTGTTTCCATCCCGGATTGCTTCATTAATGTAGCCGTGACTCTCATTCCTGTTTCTCATACTTTCTATGAAAGCAAACTTCAGATAGCATTCCCCGATTTAGAAACGTTGTTGCCTTTTGATTTGCAAGCAACTTGGTAACTGGACAGCGTCGTTGCAGCGTTCAATCGCTCTTTCAAACTTATTCTTCTTTATGGATCTTCGCCTTATCATACAGTCTCTTTGCCATTTTGAAGGCAACATCAGACGACGTGGTTCCAGAAATCGAGATGATATGATCAATCACCTCATCCTTCACCCCAAGTCCTTCATGCTCGCTTGGAAGATCTTCCCGTGTGCTTGGAACTCTCTCTCGGTAGTTTGGACTTTGTGCGGTGGGCAAACACGTTTCTCAATGCTTTCAGCTTCCGTATGGACTCATTTTCCCTTTTGTAGGCACGAGCATCCCCCAAGTTCAGAATAGTTTTTGCTAGAAGCGTCAGATCCCAGTCCTCCAGATTTCCTTCGACGATTATGCTTTGCTGAATTTTGTCAGCCTTGTTGTAGACATCCGAGCCCAGACCTCGAATGTACTTCTGCCCTGCTCCGGAGTTGGTTCCCAATCCTTCCAGTTTCCTTTTTTCCAGCGAATTTGGAATATCTTCCGCAAAAAGGGAAACGAGCTGAGAACATATTCGGATGTTTGTAGAAATTTTCTTCTTCTGATAACTTCAATCTCGAACATGATGATGCTAGGTCTTTACTGATGCTGATATGCTTAGAGATGTTCAGTTTCCAGCAAGCGTTCTAGATTTTGGTTTTGAGTGATTCCTATTTCATTGTAAAAGTCAAAGTGATTACGCAAAATTGAGCTTACAAAGTATTTTTTGTGGATGGTGTATTTTACCAATCCGGCAGTTAAATAATTAATAATGTAAAGTATCGTAAAAGCCATTAACTAAACAACATTTGCTTACTTATTGTCACCACCACAATCCACAAAAATACTTTGTAAGCTCAATTTGGTAATCACTCTGACTTTTCAATGAATAGGAATCACTCAAAACCAAAATCTGGGAACGTTGCTGGAAAGTGAACATCTCTAAGTTGATATCAGCATCAGTAAATACACTAGCATCATCATGTTCGAGATTGAGTTATCAGAAGAAGAAAATTTCTACAAACTCCAGAATATGGTGCTCAGCTCGTTTCCTTTTTTGCGGAAATATTCCAAGTTCGCTGGAAAAAGGAAACTGGAAAAGATTGGGAATCCACTCGGAGCAGGGGCAGAAGTACATTCGAGGTCTGGGCTCGGATGTCTACAACAAGGCTGACAAAATTCAGCAAAGCATAATCGCCGAAGGAAATTGGAGGACTGGGATCTGACGCTTTTAGCAAGAACCATTTGAACTTGGGGATGCCCGTTCCTACAAAAGGAAAATGAGTCCATACGGAAGCTGAAAGCATGAGAAACGTGTTTGCCCACCGCACAAAGTCCAAACTACCGAGAGAGGAGTTCCAAGCACACGGGAAGATCTTCCAAGCGAGCATGAAGGGACTTGGGGTGAAGGATGAGGTGATTGATCATATCATCTCGATTTCTGGAACTACGTCGTCTGATGTGCCTTCAAAATGGCAAAGAGACTGTATGATAAGGCGAAGATCCATATAAAGAAGAATAAGTTTGAAAGAGCGATTGAACGCTGCAACGACGCTGTCCAGTTACCAAGTTTGCTTGCAAATCAAAGGCAACAACGTTTCTAAACGGGGGAATGCTATCTGAAGTTTGCTTCACAGAAAGTATGAGAACAGGAATGAGAGTACGGCTACATTAATGAAGCAATCCGGGATGGAAACAGGGCTTTGAGCTTGTGAGACTTCTTGGAAAGCTCAATATTTGATAGGAAGGGCTCATCGAATGAAAAACAGCTTTGAAGACGCAATCTACATCTCACCAAAGCCTGGCAATTTCACCCAACCAAAAGAACGTGAAGGAAGAGCTGTACTCGTGCAAGAGTGACTATGGTCTTCAGAGTAGTGCTGACATGTATTCGCCCTCGGGTCCCACCACCTTGAACGAAAGGATGGCCGAGTTTAGAGCGAGACTGGGCGCAGAGTAAATCGCAGCAGTTTGTTCGTCAGTGGAAGAAGAAGGGCATGTGTGTACACCAAGCATGGCCTGGCCAACCTGACTACCTGAAAGGTATTCAATATATCGAGGGCTCATATGGTTTGCCGAAGAATGACGTGGAAGCTGTTCAATACTTCAGCAAAGCCGCATCTGTTGGCAACCCAGCAGCTCTATATAGTTTGGGCCTATGCCATCAAGAAGGAACTGGTGTGGAGCGTGACATATCCAAGGCTTCCAACTTACCTTCAGGGAGCTAACACGCCACCGGGTTGCTCGGGTTGTTGCCATCCGGAGTTGCAGAATGCCAAAAGAGTTTGGGTGTACTTTATGGAGAAGGAGGATTTGTAGAAAGAGATCTAAAAGAAGCTGCCAGATGGTACAAGATGGCTGCAGATAATGGCTCAGACTTTGCTGCACACAATTTGGCCATGTTTATTATAGGGGCTCAGGAGTGCCCAGAGATGAAAAGATGGCAGAGAAGTACTGGACCAGGCTGCAAATTCCATGGATCCACTTGCTACGCATGCGCTAATGGACTATTATATTCGTCATTTAGAGCCGGAGAAGGCCTTGAAAATGCTACAGCAAGCAAAGTCAATTGGCAATACACTTCTCCAGGGCATCGATGTAGGCGAAACTGAACGCTCAATTGAGCGTGTTAGAGTGGGTCGCGATCAACAACAAGCAGCGTTAGTTGCATTTGAAAAAGAGCAAAACTTGGATACAACGGGTTGCACGTTCCGGGAACGAATGAGGCGTAAACTTAAATCAGGCAGTCCGGAAGATGAGAAGATTGCTGCGGCTTTACGAATCTGCCTGTGTCCTGACTGCTTAGGAGACAGTGCTACAACTGGGGGTGTAACTCTTGTAAAAATCAACATGGATTTGATACGATCTAAGGCACGGCAAGGCTCAGTGCCAGCAGCCGCAATACTAAAAACGCTGGAAATTAGTCGCAATCTGATTCAGTTCATGGAAGGGAAGGATACTTTCAAAGACAAACAGAAACGCAATGTCTTAAATAAGCTGTATGACTGTGCAACTCGGGAATTCGATGCTGTTTACTTCCCGGACGAAATCCAAAGTAAACTGAAGCAATTAGTTATTGAGCTTGTGGATAGCAAATGTGGAAAGGAGGGAGAGGAAGACATGAAGATCCGATTTGTCCATGCCAAACTAAACTACAGGGGGATCATGAAGGGGAAGCCAAGCTACTCTGTGGAGTTACTCAGGCAGGGGATTCGAATTTACAGTGACAACGTTCATTATTATGAACTACTTTCAAGTATTTGCGTCTACGAGAAAGATTCTGATTCCGGGCTCTCCTATGCTACAAAGGGCTTGGAAAGGTTTCCTGACAACTTGAATCTGCTTTTCTTCAAAGCCTTAAATCAACTGGGAATGCCAGCAGAGAAGATGAACATGACTGAAGTTCAAAAGCGGGTGGCAGTAGTGGCGGCTTACAAGGATTATTTGAAGAAAGCCTCAAAAGATGAACTCAAAGTTGCAGAAGCATATTATGGTAAGAATGAAAATTAATAAATATTTTAATATTAAATTACTTGGCAAAGTTATTTACAAATTATACTTTATTAGGGATAGCAGCAATGTACTTGGAGCTGGTGACAAGGAAAGTATGAAACACTTTTTCAACCTCGGGAAGGAAGCTGAAAAGAATTTGCTACTGCCGTGTGATACTTCTCAGCAAAACAACTTCTCGAGAAATCTGATTCCGTTGGCAAGTTAAAAGAGAAAGAAAGGGGCGCAGCTTCAACCCGTCAAGAGGTCACAAGATCAGAAACTGTTTTTGAAAGTAAACCTCACTTGAAAAACCTACAACGACGGAAATGATAACACAATTTCGTCAAGAGATAAATGATCAAAAAAGAGAAAGAGCAGCAGGTACTTGTAAAATGGATAAACAAAGTGTGACTCAAGAGGTTCCAGAGCGCATGTTCCAAGTGAAGCCAATCACTTTAAAGGAATTAAATCCGACTGCCACTCATGTTTATGAGGATCGAGTGATGGATCTGACCATCATCGATATGCCCAATTGCTACTGTGACTGCCCTGCTATTCACCTCCTGACGGAAGATGAGAATGGGGATCTCACGCGTCTCAACATCTACAACAAGACAAAACCAAGGAGAATCTGAAGGAGTTTGGATTTGGTGTAAAGATTGCGATTTTGAACCCATACATGCACATTGGAGAAACGCCGATGGAAACTGGTGTCAGGGTTGACTGCTTGGATTGTCTCATATTTCTGGATAAAGTTGAGAATATGTGCAGATGCTGCGGAGAGTCGGTGAAGGAAATTTTGTCGTGTGGAAAATGTAGGAAGGCTGATTACTGCTCGAAGGAGTGCCAAGACCACGACTGGAAGATCATGAAGCACAGGCTCATCTGTTCGTTGTGTTAATTTTACTCGAGTGATGAAGATTGGTTGTAATACTTTGTTGTTTTGTTAAATTTTAGCGATTGATGTCAGTCTGTAATAGTTTATTATTTGTGAATGCTTTTTGCAACTTATGGTAGAAGTAGGGTTCATTTTTACTTTATTCAGGTGAAATTAACGTTTTAGTATTGTAATCAATTAGTCCAATTTTTATCCTTCATTAATAATTTAACTTTTTTATTTTTATTTAATTGGTTACGTATTGTTGTATTTTCAAGGATTTCATATGGATCTTTCATTGTGTGTCTTGTAATTGATGTGGGTGATTGAATTTGAGCAACTTTTCATGAATAAATGACAAAATAACCAAGCAAACCACTCGAAGTAGTTTTAGTTTACATGAACAAGTTTTCCATTGTATTACTTTATTTTCTGTTCAACTCTTGTCCTGTGTCTCTCTAACAAATCATTCGAATATGCATTGAACGACGATGAATATAAGATGTACTACAGCTACAATTTATGATTGCGATATATTTTTAACACAATTTCTCGAAGACTCACTTTGATTCCATTTGAAGTCGGGTCAACGTCACACTGCACTCGAAGCTTCCTCCACAATCAGCGCACGAACAAAAGGAGACAGGTGGTCGAGGGTAGATTAAAGAATGAGCGTCCTTCACGTGTTTTTCCCATTTCTTGCGGCACTTGAACCATATTCCGCAGTTGGATGTAGGACAAATGAAAACTCCGCTTTGAGCAGTACAACGGCGAAAATGATTGTAGAGGGAGGACATGCTGCTTTTTTTCCGTCCACAAATGCACCGGTATACCGAAACACCAAAATTCTTTTCTTGAGTCTTGAAAGTTTTTTTCGCACGTAGATCTTTAGCATTGGTAGCCCCCGCCTCTAAAACGCTGCACTGACTCTTCAATCGCGTGACATTCTCCAAGACATTATTTAACTCAGCTTCCTTCACTTTCACATCCTCTAAAGCCCGTTGAATCTGTCCGTCGTAGGAATCGACCTGTTTGAGAAGCTCCTCGATTTCAGCAGTGCCCAAGCAAACGTTTGATCTTTTTGACTTAAGGGACTTGTCCAGTTGATTGAGTCTGATTTCAGTTCTGAAATTTCTTCTTCCAGCTTCCTCGCATCTCGAAGTGCATGTTGGTGTTGGAGGAACTCGCTGAGACGCCAACGCATTGCTCACTTTTCTCAGACTAACGACTAAAGACCCTAGAGTAAAGTAACAAAAAAATCTAAAGTTGATAAGCTTTAAATCACTCAAATAAATGACGATTCCAATATCATCAAACTTCTAATCAAGCAGATCTAATTTTATTTGGTCAAATCGCTTTTAAGTCGTCCAGAAATAATAAATTAGATGACGAATGAAACAGGAATGTTATCAAATGAGTACAAGGTGTATTTGGGCATGCAGAATGGAAAGAACGTGATACACTTCGCTTGTTTGGAAATATCTCGTAATACCTTTCTCAATTCCGATAGTTTTATCGTATTATGCATCGTATCGTACAACTACATCACCAACTACTAATATGTTCAGTGACATACGGAAGATATTTTTATCGATGACTTGATTCAGAACTAACTGCAAAAATTAATTTTCAATTTGGTGTGTAGTGAATTTGACTGAACAAGTGGGGGATGATAATAATGGATAAGGATTGCATGAGCTTCCACCAGCTCATGCTCAGGCGCACATTTTAATTCATTTTTAGATGAAATTCTTCTCTCAATAAAAATGACAACTGAGTCCCAAACCCTGAATGCACTGCTGCGGAACTCGATAAATCGACTCCTAACTAACATTGACGCTTTTGAAATGCAGAGTTGTGCAGTTTCAAGTAACAAATTTACATGGTTGAAGTTGATCAATAACTTAACCAGCATAAAAGTAAGGGCAACTCAACAGGAAAATATCCAATTCCAAGCGAGCGTGGGTAGCTATATAAAGTTGTGCAAACAAGTGTGTCTACAAATCTCAGTTACAATTTGGAATAAGTTAAGCTATGGCAACTTGTTAAAATTCCCTTCATTATATGAATAGCATAGCTTTATTAGGTGAGCAGTTGCAACAAATTGCAAGCCATCACTAAAATAAGCATAGGATTATGATGAACCAACAGCAAAGTATGTAGCTTCGACCTAGAACCTTTTTACTACAATTACAAAATGGAGTTCTTTTCATTTCATGCAAGCTGGAAAGTCCACAAGCAGTTTTTGCTAGGGACTTCTTTCTTGGGGAACTCTTTGTATATTAAAGTTATTGTGACTCCCAACTTTTGACTAGTAAAGTTGAAATATATTGAAGCACAAATAAATCACTACGTTAGAGTACGTGATCCAAGCCTACTGGATGAAGGATAGTGTCCTTTTTTCTTGGCAAGGAGGGGTTTCGAGGAGACTTCTTGAAACAGAGACCTTTGCGGAAACTGCATTACTAACACGTACACACCTCAACATTTAAAGTTAGTATGTACCTGGAATATGCATATGTGCGGTGCAGTGCAATAAAGCTTTTTTATGCATGTTTGTATGTAAAATAGAAGTGATTTCAGTACTCAAAAAACAGTTCACAACCAACCCTTCATATGTACCAATGTATTGCAAGAAAGTTATTTTCGTCTTCAATCCAGGAACTCAAGTTTTTATTGTAAGACTTCCTCTGTATGATCAGTACAATATTATACTCGTTTCAAGAAAAGCTACCTACAATAAACTTGAGCTTTCCTGGATTTGAAGAACGAAAATAACTTCTTGCCAAATTATCATTGGTACATATGAAGGCGTTGCGTTGTGAACTGTTTTTTGGAGTACTGAAATCACTCTATTACATACAAACATGCATAAAAAGCTTTGAAAGGGATAGCACCCGTACCATATGCATATTCCAGTTACATACAACTTTAAATGTTTGAGGTGTGTACGTGTTAGGGAATTGCAGTTTCCGCAAAGGTCTTCTGTTTCAAAGTCTCTCGAAACCCCTCCTTGCCCAAGAAAGAAAGGACACTATCCTCATCCAGTAGGCTTGGATCACGTACTCTAACGTAGTGATTTAATTTGTGCTTCAATATATATTCAACTTTACTATCAAAAGTTGGGAGTTCACAATAACGTTTAATATACAAAAGAGTTCCCAGAAGAAAGTCCTGCAAAAACTGTTGTGGACTTTCCAGCTGCATTGAAATGAAAAAGAAACTCCATTTTGTAATCTGTAGTAAAAAGCGTTCTAGGTCGAAGCTACAATCTTTGCTGTTGGTCATTCATAATCCTCATGCTTTTTTAGTGATGGCTTGCAATTTGTTGCAACTGCTCACCTAATAAAGCTATGCTATTCATATAATGAGGGAATTTTTAACAAGTTGCCATAGCTTAACTTATTCCAAATTGTAACTGAGATTTGTAGACACACTTGTTTGCACAACTTTATATAGCTACTCGCGCGCGCTTGGAATTGGATATTTTCCTGTTGAGTTGCCCTTACTTTTATGCTGGTTAAGTTATTGATCAACTTCAAGAATATAAATTTGTTACTTGAAACTGCACAACTCTGCATTTCAAAAGCGTCAATGTTAGTTAGGAGTCGATTTATCGAGTTCCGCAGCAGTGCATTCAGGGTTTGGGACTCAGTTGTCATTTTTATTGGATAGAGAAGAATTTCAACTAAAAATGAATAAAATGTGCGCCTGAGCATGAGCTTGGTGGAAGCTCATGCAATCCTTATCCATTATTATCATCCCCCACTTGTTCAGTCAAATTCACTACACACCAAATTGAAAATTAATTTTTGCAGTTAGTTCTGAATCAAGTCATCGATAAAAAATATCTTCCGTATGTCACTGAACATATTAGTAGTTGGTGATGTAGTTGTACGATATTATGCATAATACGATAAAACTATCGGAATTGAGAAAGGTATTACGAGATATTTCCAAACAAGCGAAGTGTATCACGTTCTTTCCACTCTGCATGCCCTAATACACCTTGTACTCATTTGATAACATTCCTGTTTCATTCGTCATCTAATTTATTATTTCTGGACGACTTAAAAGCGATTTGACCAAATAAAATTAGATCTGCTTGATTAGAAGTTTGATGATATTGGAATCGTCATTTTATTTGAGTGATTTAAAGCTTATCAACTTTAGATTTTTTTGTTACTTTACTCTAGGGTCTTTAGTCGTTAGTCTGAAAAAAGTGAGCAATGCGTTGGCGTCTCAGCGAGTTCCTCCAACACCAACATGCACTTCGAGATGCGAGGAAGCTGGAAGAAGAAATTTCAGAACTGAAATCAGACCTCAATCAACTGGACAAGTCCCTTAAGTCAAAAAGATCAAACGTTTGCTTGGGCACTGCTGAAATCGTGGAGCTTCTCAAACAGGTCGATTCCTACGACGGACAGATTCAACGGGCTTTAGAGGATGTGAAAGTGAAGGAAGCTGAGTTAAATAATGTCTTGGAGAATGTCACGCGATTGAAGAGTCAGTGCAGCGTTTTAGAGGCGGGGGCTACCAATGCTAAAGATCTACGTGCGAAAAAAACTTTCAAGACTCAAGAAAAGAATTTTGGTGTTTCGGTATACCGGTGCATTTGTGGACGGAAAAAAAGCAGCATGTCCTCCCTCTACAATCATTTTCGCCGTTGTACTGCTCAAAGCGGAGTTTTCATTTGTCCCACATCCAACTGCGGAATATGGTTCAAGTGCCGCAAGAAATGGGAAAAACACGTGAAGGACGCTCATTCTTTAATCTACCCTCGACCGCCTGTCTCCTTTTGTTCGTGCGCTGATTGTGGAGGAAGCTTCGAGTGCAGTGTGACGTTGACCCGACTTCAAATGGAATCAAAGTGAGTCTTCGAGAAATTGTGTTAAAAATATATCGCAATCATAAATTGTAGCTGTAGTACATCTTATATTCATCGTCGTTCAATGCATATTCGAATGATTTGTTAGAGAGACAGAGGACAAGAGTTGAACAGAAAATAAAGTAATACAATGGAAAACTTGTTCATGTAAACTAAAACTACTTCGAGTGGTTTGCTTGGTTATTTTGTCATTTATTCATGAAAAGTTGCTCAAATTCAATCAGCCACATCAATTACAAGACACACAATGAAAGATCCATATGAAATCCTTGAAAATACAACAATACGTAACAATTAAATAAAAATAAAAAAAGTTAATTATTAGTGAAGGATAAAAATTGGACTAATTGATTACAATACTAAAACGTTAATTTCACCTGAATAAAGTAAAAATGAACCCTACTTCTACCATAAGTTGCAAAAAGCATTCACAAATAATAAACTATTACAGACTGACATCAATCGCTAAAATTTAACAAAACAACAAAGTATTACAACCAATCTTCATCACTCGAGTAAAATTAACAACACAACGAACAGATGATCTTGTGCTTCATGATCTTCCAGTCGTGGTCTTGGCACTCCTTCGAGCAGTAATCAGCCTTCCTACATTTTCCACACGTCAGAATTTCTTCACGCTGTCCGCAGCATCTGCAC
Source organism: Orchesella cincta (assembly GCA_001718145.1). Classification (NCBI taxonomy): domain Eukaryota; kingdom Metazoa; phylum Arthropoda; class Collembola; order Entomobryomorpha; family Orchesellidae; genus Orchesella; species Orchesella cincta. The sequence continues at coordinate 23,752 of LJIJ01002096.1, forward strand.
ATATTTTCAACTTTGCCAAGAAATATGAGACAATCCAAGCAGTCAACCCTGACACCAGTTTCCATCGGCTTCTCCAATGTGCATGTATGGGTTCAAAATCGCAATCTTTACACCAAATCCAAACTCCTTCAGATTCTCCTTGGTCTTTGTCATGTTGTAGATGTTGAGACGCGTGAGATCCCCATTCTCATCTTCCGCCAGGAGGTGAATAGCAGGGCAGTTACAGTAGCAATTGGGCATATCGATAATGGTCAGATCCATCACTCGATCTTCATAAACATGAGTGGCAGTCGGATTCATCTCCTTCAAGGTGATTGGCTTCATTTGGAACATGCGCTCTGGAACCTCTTGAGTCACACTTTGTTTATCCATTTTACAAGTACCTGCTGCTCTTTCTCTTTTTTGATCATTTATCTCTTGACGAAATTGTGTTATCATTTTCCGTCGTTGTAGGTTTTTCAAGTGAGGTTTACTTTCAAAAACAGTTTCTGATCTTGTGACCTCTTGACGGGTTGAAGCTGCGCCTCCTTCTTTCTCTTTTAACTTGCCAACGGAGTCAGATTTCTCCAGAAGTTTTTTTTGCTGAGAAGTATCACACGGCAGTAGTAAATTCTTTTCAGCTTCCTTCCCGAGGTTGAAAAAGTGTTTCATACTTTCCTTGTCGCCAGCCTCCAAGTACATTGCTGCTATCCCTAATAAAGTATAATTTGTAAATGTAAATAACTTTGCCAAGTAATTGAATATTAAAATAATTATTAATTTTCATTCTTACCATAATATGCTTCTGCGACTCTGAGTTCATCTTTTGAGGCTTTGTTCAAATAATCCTTGTAAGCCCCACTACTGCACCCGCTTTTGAACATTAGTCAGTCATGTTCATCTTCTCTGCTGGCATTCCCAGTTGATTTAAGGCTTTGAAGAAGAGCAGATTCAAATTGTCAGGAAACTTTTCCAAGCCCTTTGTAGAATAGGAGAGTCCGGATTCAGAATCTTTCTCGGAGACGCAAATACTCGAAAGTAGTTCATAATAATGAACGTTGTCACTGTAAATTCGAATCCCCTGCTTGAGTAGCTCCACAGAGTAGCTTGGCTTCCCCTTCACGATCCCCCTGTAGTTGAGTTTGGCATGGACAAATCGGATCTTCATGTCTTCCTCTCCCTCCTTTCCACATTTGCTATCCACAAGTTCAACAATTAATTGCTTCAGTTTGCTTCGAATTTTGTCTGGGAAGTAAACAGCATCGAATTCCCGAGTTGCACAGTCATACAGCTTATGCAACACTCTGAGTTTCTGTTTGTCTTTGAAAGTATCCTTTCCTTCCATGAACTGAATCAGATTGTTACTAATCTCCAGCGTTTTTAGTATTGCGGCTGCTGGCACTGAGCCTTGACGTGCCTTAGATCGTATCAAATCCATGTTGATTTCAACCAGCGTTTCATCCTCACTTGTAGCACCGTCTCCTAAGCAGTAAGGACACATGCAGATTTGTAGAGCCGCAGCAATCTTCTCATCTTCCGGACTGCCTGATTTAAGTTTACGCCTCATTCGTTCCAGGAACGTGCAACCCGTTCTATCCAAGTTTTGCTCTTTTTCAAATACAACCAACGCTGCTTGTTGTTGATCGCGACCCACTCTAACACGCTTAATTGAGCTCTCAACTTCGCCTACATTGATGCCATGAAGAAGTGTATTGCCAATTGACTTTGCTTGCTGTAGCATTTTCAAGGCCTTCTCCGGCTCTAAATGACGAATATAATAGTCCATTAGTGCATGCGTAGCAAGTGGATCCATGGAATTTGCAGCCTGTTTCCAGTACTTCTCTGCCATCTTTTCATCTCTGGTTACTCCTGAGCCCTCATAATATAACGTGGCCAAATTGTGTGCAGCAAAGTCTGAGCCATTATCTGCAGCCATCTTGTACCATCTGGCAGCTTCTTTTGGATCTCTTTCTACAAATCTTCCAGTCTCATAAAATACGCCCAAACTCTTTTGGCAGTCTGCAACTCCGAGATGGCCACAACCCGAGCAACCCGGTGGCGTGTTAGCTCCCTGAAGGTAAAGTTGGAAAGCCTTGGATATGTCACGCTCCACACCAGTTCCCTGTTGATGGCATAGGCCTAAACTATATAGAGCTGCCGGGTTGCCAACAGATGCGGCTTTGCTGAAGTATCGAACAGCTTCCACGTCATTCTTCGGCAGTCCATATGAGCCCTCGATGTATTGAATACCTTTCAGGTAGTCAGGTTGGCCAGGCCATGCTTGGTGTACACACATGCCCTCCCGCTTCCACTGACGAACAAACTGCTTGCGATTTACTCTGCGCCCAGTCTCCGCTCTAAACTCGGCCATCCTTTCGTTCAAGGTGGTGGACCACAAGGCGAAAACATGTCACCTACTCTGCTGACCATAGTCACTCTTGCATGAGCACAGCTCTTCCTTCACGTTCTTTTGGTTGGGTGAAAGTGCCAGAGCTTTGGTGAGATGTAGTATTGCGTCTTCAAAGCTGTTTTTCATTCGATGCGCCCTTCCAATCAAATATTGAGCTTTCCAAGAAGTCTCACAGAGCTCCAAAGCCCTGTTTCCATCCCGGATTGCTTCATTAATGTAGCCGTGACTCTCATTCCTGTTCTCATATTTTCTATGCGTAGCAAACTTCAGATAGCACTCCCCTCGGTTCAGAAACGTTGTTGCCTTTTGATTTGGAAGCAAACTTGGTAACTGGACAGCGTCGTTGCAGCGTTCAATCGCTCTTTCAAACTTATTCTTCTTTATATGGATCTTCGCCTTATCATACAATCTCTTTGCCATTTTGAAGGCAACATCAGACGACGTGGTTCCAGAAATCGAGATGATATGATCAATCAGCTCATCCTTCACCCCAAGTCCCTTCATGCTCGCTTGGAAGATCTTCCCGTGTGCTTGGAACTCCTCTCTCGGTAGCTTGGACTTTGTGCGGTGGGCAAACACGTTTCTCAATGCTTTCAGCTTCCGTATGGACTCATTTTCCTTTTTGTAGGAACGGGCATCTCCCAAGTTCAAAATGGTTCTTGCTAAAAGCGTCAGATCCCAGTCCTCCAAATTTCCTTCGGCGATTATGCTTTGCTGAATTTTGTCAGCCTTGTTGTAGACATCCGAGCCCAGACCTCGAATGTACTTCTGCCCCTGCTCCGGAGTTGGTTCCCAATCCTTTCCAGTTTCCTTTTTCCAGCGAATTTGGAATATCTTCCGCAAAAAGGGAAACGAGCTGAGAACCATATTCTGGAGTTTGTAGAAATTTTCTTCTTCTGATAACTCAATTTCGAACATGATGGTGCTGGCGTTCTGATGTTGATATCAACTTAGAGATGTTCACTTTTCAGTAACGTTCCACAGATTTTGATTTATTCCTGTTCATTAAAAAGTCACAATGATTACTAAAAATGAGCGTAAAAAGTATTTTTTGTCCATTGTGGTGGTGGCGATAAGTAAGCAAATGTTCTTTAGTTAATGGTTTTTGGTTACTTACAGCTGTTAATGTATTATTCAATGCGAATAGGTAAAATACACGATCCACGGTTGCACCTGTCCGGAAAAGAATTTTGGATTTGAATGAAGTTGTCGTAACTGGCAGTTGACAAAACACTACGATAATCCCATAAAGTTGATAAAATATCGTTGAGTTATCAAGTTTTAAATTATCACAGTTAATTTCCAATTGTCACAAACAGAAAATCACAAGCTCCACAACAGAATGAGAATCGTAGAAACGTAGATTTTTCCCCTTTGTCCTCGAGAAACACGAATATTTTTATACGTAATAAGAAATTCTTGATAACGTAGTGAACACAGCTTTGTATTATTTGGCCTTACATAGTTCTTTTGAACCAACTTAAACCTGTTTAAACCAACCTGACCAAATAATACCAACTTGAACCAATTCAAACCAATTTGGACCAATTTAAACGCCTAACTAAACTAGCTAATAGCAACCCTAACTACCTTCAACTACCTTAAAGTAACTTGGTTCGTCGTAGCTCTTCAGCTAACCAAGGTGAAACTTGTAAGCCACGAGCTTTGGCTTTACGCAATACATGCCTGATTTCGTCAGATTGCTAACCCGTAGCTATGCATTGAGCATGAACCTGTACATACATGTGAATGTCACGGACAAAGACAACCTCACTCTCCAACTCACCCTAAACTTGCTAAAGCTGTGTTATTAAGGAAAAGTTCCTCGTGTCTTAAATACGAAATCTAGACGATTAAAATAGTTGATAAATTATATCACAATATTTTGTCCAGAACATGAGCTGTTGAATTTTCATGACAAATGGTCAGTTGCAGCAACTTCACATGACAACAAAATGTTCTGTTTTCAAAAAAAAAATGTTTAGATTTCAGCTGCTACTTTGTCAGAACCGTCTGATAACAATGAATTTAGAATTGGTAGTTATAATGCCGCGTATCTCTTTCTGAATGACTTCGTTTAGTTTGTAGGTATCTTCATTGACATTCATGTGTGTGTATTCTCAAGCCGTGTAGGATTACAATCAAATAAAAAACAGAAAATCTCTTCCAACTAAATTGTTTATGAGACCTGTCTATTGTGGGCTGCATCAAAAACAAGTAGAGAGAGAAACGTTTATTTTTACTGGTGGTGGTATTCATCCCACGAAACAATACAACAGAGAATATGTACTAGATGAAGCAACACTCGATATGTCATGTTGAAGTGTTGAAGTTACTGATGTATCGATATTAACATGAGGATATTATCCTCAATATCAGCGAATATATAGCTGTAGAAGTGGACTTATATAAAATCATCAACTAGCTTTACTACGCTCTTCTCATTCTAGTAGCTTGTCGGGAGTCTGAACTTCTCTTCTTCCAAGACGGAATACAGTTAGTTCCAAGTAGTACTGTTTAGTATTAAGACTAAGCGAGTGGAACATTTTGACTCATATGCTTGCTTGGGTATGAATATATATTTCAACTGTTTTTCACTAAAAACCAAATTTTCTAGGAATAAATATTGTAAAGAAGACGATACCACAACGGAAGTTTTAAAAAGTGGACCCATTGGAGTTGAGGGCCATTTCTGCCAATTGGATCAACGTTGTAAGTCCAAAACGGGATATTTGTACATCTACAGGATTTCTGCTCACAATTACGTCTAACCTTTTGCACTACACGAGCAGAACACAGCTCCATAGCTTCAAAACGCCACCCTCAGCTAAGGGGTAACTGTGTGCAGGCCGGCGCTGAAGCTGTTGAAAGAAAACGAAGAGAATCTCAAAATTTACCGAATCACGATGGAAGGAACAGCAGGCCGAACAATAGCACCTGCAGCTCTTCTCGGTTGCATTCACAACGAGAAAGAAGGGGAGAAATGAGAAAATTTATCTAAAATCCTTTTGTTGCATTTGTTGAGTACATATTATGCACGTTCGTATAGACTGCGAGAAAGGAAAGATGGAAAGGAACATAAGGGCTGAACACTGATATGGAGCTGATATGCTTATCCTAACGTTGGATGTTATATACACTGTATGTTATTGTCAATTAACTTTTAGCATTTCACATACTTAAATTATTGAAGTACAGTAAGCAACTAACTTCACTCCACAGCTGCTCCGGCAGTTGTATTCGTTGCCCTGTTGCGTTTTCATAGACTGACGATAATATTTATATATAACGAAATGGACTTGAGTGAATGCCTGTAAAAAGTAGAGAGAAAAACAATCAGTGGTTGCCTAGCCATTAATTAGTAAGAATGCATATGTTACAAAGGTACTCTATCAGTGTCATGAGAGAGGAATGGCTGGACTAGTCTCCTCAAACACGTTCATTTGTTGGTTTGGTAAATCTTATGCACTTTATCACGCAATTCGTAATACCATGAAAATGTTAATACCTTAAGGAAAAGACATTCACTTTTGACTGTTGACTTGTGTCCTTTACATATATTTGCTATTTTCTGAACGTATATCGCTTTTGATCACTGAACGATCTGTACTTCATCCTGAAAACGTGAGTTTATACCCAGCATCGCACAACCACTTTCATTAAATTATTCGCTACTACCAAACTATTATGGTAAGTAGCATGTATAATTCATATTGCTACAAATTTCTTGCATTTAGTCGTTTGGTAATGAACTCCGAGTTGCCCCAGAGGAACATCCCGTTCTCCTCACCGCTCCTCTGAATCCCAGGGCCAACAGGGAAAATATGACGCAAATCATGTTTGAAACCATGATTTGCTGTACTGACACAACTGTAAGTCAGTATATCCGAGTCGTCTCCCTCTACGCCTCTGGACGTACCACCGGTATCGTTCTCGACACTGGCAATAGCACAATTATTTCAGCTCAGCTCCATTCACAACGAGAAAGAAGTGGGAGAAGTGTTTTAGTAGGAATGCATCTAAAGTTCTATAGTTGCATTTGTTGTGTACATACTCCCATATTACACACGTTGCTTAATTGCTTCAGCAGAGCCCCTCACTTTTGACAATTGTATTCCGTTTTCTTCGCAAATATTAGCTATTTTCAGAACGTATTATCACTCTGGAACACACAATGAGCGATCTGTGCTTCTGATGTTTATATGCAGCTTGTATTAATTGAAATGCAGATATTTTGCAGGGCGTAATACACACAGACGAATTGGATTTCGTAGTTTAAGAAATGGAGAGGACAAACTCATCTAGATATGTAATTTGATCTCACTGAGGAAATGAAAAGATTAAGAATAGGGTGCCTGATGATAGAGGACATTTGGCAAGTATACTGTTCGAGTAGGAACGTTTGTAACAAGTAGGAACAAAAATTTTGTGGTTTTCCGTTCACGCCTTGGACTCATTAGCATGTGTTTTCTACAGTTCAAAACAGTACATTAAAACATTTGCGGGTAAGGATGTGAACCGCAATTATTCCATGCTGAGCATGTTGAAACAAAAGAATATATGGATGTGGAACTCCTAATTTTCTAGACTTAAATAATCTCCACACACATACGTCTGAACTTTCCCTAGCTGAAAATTCAAGGGGCAATTGAAATTCGACAAAAATACACAAAAAATTTCAAAATTGTCAGTATTCAAATTCTCATTTTCTTTTACTTTAGAACATGTAACAACGACAGAAAATAGTGAGTTTTTGTCCATTTTCATACATTTATATGTTTAAAATTCCGCGCATATAGTGTAGAACTTAAAAATTCTTAAATTGTCTTCCGCTAGTCTGAAGTATTTTTTTTTGCAAAATTTCAGGGGAATCGGTCAATGAGAAATCGGCGTTCCTTCAACTCTGGAAGCCGATCTTTCTATTGCCCCTACTGCAAATGTCTCTACTTGCCCCAACCAAAATGACCAACAATCATGCATAACTCAATGCGGTTTCTAGAATTAGCATAAACCTGGAATAAAATAGAATTTGCGAGGCAGTCGACACTCATGCACCTGGCTGAACGCCTCATGATCGTTTTCTTATAACCACAACCATATTAATTTTTTTTCTCCAGTTTCTG
>LJIJ01002097.1:0-31248 GCA_001718145.1 Orchesella cincta
TGCCCTAGAAAAGTTCAGCATATCGCAGCACGATGATAATGCTCTCATTCGCTTCATCAACATACGTGCGGAAGCCTGCCCATTATTTGGTCCGACAATGGACAAACTTTGTTGGAGCAGAACGTGAAATCAGAGAGGCTCTAGATGGTTGGATTCAGGAGATATCAACCGATCGTTGTCGGTGCGTGGAATAAACTGGAATTTATTCCTCCTTCATCGCCGCACATGGGAGGGAGCTGGGAACGGATGGTTGGATGTGTAAAGCGGATTTTATATGCTCAGCTAAAGGAACAACATCCAAAAGAAGTTGTTTTACGGACTCTGTTCGCTGAAGTAACAGGAATACTGAACAGTAGGCCAATCACTCATGCTTCAACGGATCCTGATGATCTGGAATGTCTCCACACGAATCACTTGCTCAATTTAAATGCGTAGTAGGACCGTCTTTACCCGGTGTTTATTCTGCTGGGGACCGGTATAGAAAAGCCTGGCGCTATGTTCAGGATTTGTCTATTAACTTCTGGAAGAGATGGTCAGTGGAGTATCTGCCGTGGTTGGCTCAGCGTGAGAAGTGGTTTAAAAAAGTCAATCCGTTGACCGTTGGAGATGTTGTGATTGTCTTAGAAGATAACGCCCCTCGGAACCTGTGGAAGAGAGGAATCATCATAGATGTGCATCCTGGTAGAGATACACAAGTGAGATCAGTCACCGTCAAGATCGCGCATGTGGATCCTACGGACAAGAAGAAGATTGTGAAATATTCCATCTTGAAGAGACCAACGGTGAAAGTTTGTAAATTAGAGAGTAGTTGTGAAACCAGTGTTTCACGGGAGGAGAAATGTCGTAACTGAATAAGGATGTCTATAAATTTTATGCATAGCAGATTGCCTTATGTACTTTGTTGTTTGTCATGAAAAAGATGAAAGGAAATGTGGTTTTTTGTATACCTAAGTTTACATATATAGGATACAGATAATATTTCAAGAAGAGCAAGGGAGCACGCCGCCTTTCGACAGGACTCATTCCCTCGTGAGCAGCCAGCAACACGTGCAAGAATCAAGTGAATTTTATCCGTTATTGGAAATTAATTTTATCCCGTCAATTTAATTGATTACTCTGTAAAACCTTGATTGTTTGTGTGCAGCCAGCACTAATTAAACAGTAATTAAATAGGTCGTTTGCCTAAAATAGAAAATTAACTGTTTGTTTTTGGAGTTATAGTCATTTAATGAGTGTCAGATTCATTTAAGTCTCAGAGCACGAGCTTCAATAATTTTTTGAACTAGCGAAAACATCATCGATCATCGACAAATCATTTGCGCCTAAATAGAATGGGTTTGTTCAACTTATATATTGGAATTTTCGCCGACTGATTTATTCGACGTCGTATTAAAATTGTTAAGTAGTTTACGACCATTTAAAAGAGGTTTAAGGATTTTTGTAGACGCATTTATGTGTAGAATTTTGTGTTTTAGAACAAAAGCTGTGTACTTTCAGTAATAACAATTGGCTACTTAAGAAATGTATTTGATGTAGCACATCTTTCCACAGGCAGGAAAAAAGGGGAAGTTTGTGATGCTGTAATATATGCTTTTGTAGTAGGTTTATACTATTGAAAAACTTGTGTCTAAATAGGACGAATTTTATTGTGTAGAAATATACACGTTGGAAATTGCATTTTGTCACAAATTGCGAAGTCAATATGTATGGTAATGACAAATAAAGTGAACCATGACAGAATTAGACGAAAGCATAGCAGCGTATTGCAGCATGTGAAAGCCTTCTGCATTAGCTTTCCACGTAGCTTGTGAATGCATTTCCTTTAATCCACTTTGATTTCCGTCAGCGTGCTGCATTAAATTCTTTGATGAATTGCGTATTATTGCAACGCGTGTACTCACGAGTAGAGGCTGGACGAGATCTAGGACATAGATTGTGCGCTGTAAGTAAGATTGATGATAAACAACTAATTAATGACATTTGTCAGACGTAAGGATTCTAGTGAACTCGAGAACAACCTTCGCTCCGTCAATTTTTACGTCACTATGATGAAAAACACTCTCTTCATTTCCTCTTTGCGTTCCAACATTCCACGAAAACTTAAATGTATTATGTAGTATCCCTGCTCATCAATGTTAAAACGACATAACTTCCGCTTTTGTTTTGGAATACAAAAGGTTTACTTATCCGCTTTTTGTGAACCCTTGAACTTTTCTGCATGTGCGCTCACATTAAGCGGAACAAAGCCTGAATTTAGCGATATTCTTTCGGCTTTTTATCATTAAACAGTTAACTTTTTTGGATACATGGAACTCTGCTTTTGTGGTTACATATTCATTAGATTTTCCTACGTATTGGTATTGCTTTTGCGCTTCTCGGAAACCAAAAGCTAACCAAAGCACGCTTTTAATCATGAGGTTGTGTTTGAAAAGCAATCCTTCATAACATATTGCATTCGCCCAGTTTACAATCAAACTGCACTTCGGAGAAAGCAAACTGATTTATACTACATATAAATATGTTGCTTTTCCCTTTTACTTCAATCAACACAGCTGCAGTACCAAAGCAAAGGAAGAACCAAATCATTTATTCGTCGTTTATTATCCAAATAGTGGCAACTTATTTTGGAAATGCTTGTGTCCTTCCTTCCAGAATGCTGTATAACCGATGATTTTCAGACTCACTATATCTGCCAGATAGTGATGCAATTGGAAGTCCTCCATTCAATGCGCACTTCCTCTCACAATGTATCTCATGATTTGCACCGTAATGAAATAACCATGCTGCCAGTATCGTGGCGACTTTTGTGAGTGCAACATTGGTGAAGCAACGCTTTCTCCCGAAGCTAGTAACGGGTTTGCTTTCTCTTTCTTAGAATATCCCAATTTTAAATCCTCAACTTGCTATCGTCACAAAATTGCAAGATTTTTTACAACTTCATTTGAACAGTAAAGAGATGCATGAACTGCTGGAATCAAGTTGTCTATGCTTCATAAAAAGATTCGCTTTCCCTACGTAGTTAATCATGGTATGGTTTGAAGTGGAGTGAAAAAGTGAATTCTATAATTCAGTTAGGTATATCTGCCCATATTTTTTACAATTGAATATCTTATATAGGGAAAATGTGACCTTCACAGACCACTTGTGAAAATGAAAGTGAAACTTGTGCCGCATTTAGTCATTAAAACAATAAAAGTGTAACTAATGATTTCTTCATTGCCTGATACAACAAACCAAGCGTACCGGAGTGCATTTGATACGACAGAAAACACAACAATATGAGTAAGTTTTCAGCAAATGTTACATTACATTCCACAAAAACTACTGACCACCTATCACTCACTCAAATTATATTGTTGGTGCCTAGTTTTCTTTCAAATCTGCGGATAATTTTCATGAAAGTTAGCACCAAAAAAGTATTTACATATACTAATTATACATTGTCATGATTGATTTATATATTAAAATGTGCCCCAAGCATAATTTAAGTATCATTCAGAATGTTTTAATAGATTAAAGGTTTTATTACTAATAGTAGGTCATTGATTCTTTGATTGCTACTGTAGAAGAATATTAACTAGAAATGTTGCTTGAAACTTACTTGCTCACCAGTTTAACCAAAACACCCAATTGCTATTTTTAACTCCTGCCTGTTGACAAACTCATTGTTAAGGAAGTGCAAGGGGATATTGATTTTTTGATTCATAGTATACAAGAGCTGGTGACCTTACCTGTCGAACTGGTGAATTTCACAGTGATACGTTGCGTTATTGGGTAGGGTGGCGACGAAGTAATCAACTTCACCACGTTGTTTTTAATAAACCTGCAGATCTGGATGAACAGTACGAGTAATCTATCATAATTTAATCTTTTAAACAGCCTTTATATATAGTGATGGCGTTATTGTGAGGATAGGTGAATCGAAACGATATGGATTTTAAACAGTCTATTATTTTTAAAAAACAACCCACCCAGCTTATTCTTCGTACAAATTGAAAATAATCTTCTTTCCACCATCAGCAATCAACATAATCGACGGCACACGTGAGGTAAAGAAATAACATGCAAATCAATTGTCCAAAAACGAGTGTGGTTCTTTTGCGCGGATTTTTGCATTAAGGTTGAATACGTTTAAAAAGTGAATATGAACTGGAAAACACAAAACAAGCATCTCAAGTTGAAAACATAACACCAAATTCCAGGCATAATAGAAAAAGTTGAGCAAAAATATGCATACACAAGAAAAACCAAATATTTTCTACGTCATAAACAAATTGTTCGCAGTTTCTCCATTAAATTATCATGTCAATCATAAGAAAGCCATTAAGTACTTTTTACGGCTTTTAGTTTCTTAACTATGATCTTGTATAGTTCAATGTACAGCACAATTGAACTATGCAAAATATTTAAAAGATTAAACTTCAATCTCAGGAACTCATCTAAAATCACAGTTTGATTTAGTACAATTTTGGAGTTCACAACTAAAAACAACATTTGCAAATAGTAAGATATTCATTTTATTGGTAACACATGCTTTTCTAACTCTCATTAGCGAAAATTGACTATGAGAAAACTAATCATTAGGTGCTTCGTTGTCAACTGATACAGCAGCTAAAACTCAAGAATCTGTAATAATATATTTGGGAAGGAGTAAAAACTTTTTCTCTAGTTAACTTTTGAGGATTTGACCACTTAAAATTTCACCATGAATTTTAAACTTCACTTGAATTTCGGTACGGAATTTTAGCAATGTTTGGGTCTTGAGTAATGACTCAAACGTTGGTTGCAGTGCTTTGTTTGTAAAAGTTGTAAAATGGGGTGGAATACTTATTTTAATACAACAGCCCGAAACGATTCCAAGCTAGTTTTCCTTCCACAATATTTCCCGTATATGTTAAACCAATTTTATTGAATCTGTCTAACCTGTTCTTTGGTTTAACGCATTAATACATTTTAATGTCCTCCTCAATTCGGTATAATCTTATATTTATTTGCAATCAGACCCGATAAATAAAAAAACTGACCTACGTACCTACAGTTTTTTTAAAACTACGGTTCGAAATATGTTGACGTCGACCTAAGTCATATTTAAAAAAAATTTATTGCTACTATTGCTATCTGATACAATTAGGACAAGCACTCCCTAATGGCTCTGTCATATCATGTACGTTCAGGATCGTCAGTTGTCAAGTACCACTCGTTCTACGTTCCACCATTCAGTAAATTAATAGTAAGGATTATTATTATTATAGGATTGTTCACTACTTACCTTACATATTGAAGAGCACAAAGTATTTCATATGTAATTTTTCGACAAGCGTTATCACGTTATTCCAATAGCATTTTATAAATAAAGACATTCATATGCGCGTTGTGTAAGGATTCTCGAAACAAATTCATGATACAACTCATTTTCTGCAAAGAAAAATGTATTTTTGCTGGCCGTGCAATACGTTAGCTGCGTATATGTTACATATTTATATTCCAATTACGGTAATTTTTTTCGCTGCAAATTAAGAAACAAATGGAAAATGTTCACTTTAGTAATAAGTCACAGGTCGCTTTTCAATCAATGCTTTAGTTTTTGGAATCTGAAATGTTTGTTGTTGATGGTAGTTCATTGTACGATAGTTGGTCAACGCGTCTTTTTCCAAACAAACAAGAAGTATTTCAGCCATGTTAGTACAAACAAAGTCTATCCAGGTGATTGCATTCTCAACCAAACAATTTCCTCCGTTCTTCTTCAAATCGGACTCAGTTACAGAGAAGTATATGGGAACAGATTTATCCAGCAACTTGGTTTTTATCCCTGTTTTCAATTCGGCTCTTTTCTCATTTGCTTCCACAATCGGCTCCACTTCTACAAATTAATAAAATACAGCAAGTAATAAAACAAAAGGCAGTTGAAGTAGCCTATAATATGAAATGTTTCGAAAAATGTGAATTGGTCACAACCAACAATATGCCTAGGCACATTTAATCAACATCTTATCTCCATCTCCGCTCACTGAATTTATTACAACCTTCGAATGAAAGTTAATAGCATCTTGTTAATGCAAAATATTCAATGTTGTATCGAATTTACCAACTGCTGTAAATCACTCCAAACAAATCACAGACGCTTCAAAATCACAGTTGCAAACTTATTTTAACACTTTGGTATTTCTAGTTTTTCATCTTTACTACTTTCAATATGAAATCTTCATATTATCACTTTCTCTTCTCAAGTGTAACTGTATACAAGTTGGCGTACATTCAGTTTAGTTTATATACAGTATTAGTATATTAAATACAGGTCTGGCGGGTGTGGGCTCTCTAAAAATGGCTCTTTCTCTTTGGTTTCTAATAGATGTCTGCACAATCAAGACAATTACTTGCAGTCTTTACCTTTTGAAATATCCTTCAACGCGTCTGCATACTCGTCGCCGTGTCCATCTTTCCCACCAAGTTGTGTTTTCTTTGCAAGATAGCGTGCAATTAAGAAGCGCTGACCAAGTTTTAGTCCATTTTTAGCATCCCCCAAATTCGGCAATTTTTGCTTAACAAATATTACTTATCCTATTTTTAATTCAGTAGTGGAATGTAAGATTATTTTGCCAAATCTCAGAAATGTGTGCAATAATTTAGACTCCAGGAAATTCACTTCTACATGTTTGCATACAGAAACTGGAATACTTTGTGGCTGTGCCAAACACTCCTTATATTTTTCCTTTTCTCACTAACTTCATGGAATTTCAGGCTTAACCCTTCAAGCTTACAACATAATGTTGATGACTACCCCTAAATTCTCTCGTACGCTCCAATTATATTTATGCTATGTTTCCCGATTGAAGCGTAACATAAGTATTTATGAGATAAACCTTTACAATAATCCGAGAGAAATGCATTTGTGCCATGCCAGTTTTTAAAATAACGAGGTTATATCCGGCTTGTTCAATACACTCACTTTGACGAATTCAGGACTTACAGCTCCAGGTAATTTTTTCGTCCGGCTTTTTCTCATTTATCAGTCCTGCCTGATATCTTCAAAATCTCCTTTGACATATCTACGAAGGTAGGAAATGAATGCGGCTATCCACCGAAGTTAACGACTGACTTGACATACTATATAGTGAATATGTTTTTCTGTAATGAACTTGCAGTTTAGCTGCCAGCACTTTCTTAGAACAAAGACAAACACTAAATTTATACTCTTTTGACATGTATATTGTAATGTCGTAGCATGGAATCTGCCAAATCTCATATTGTCAGAGTGGTAGATACTACAAAAACTGTTCGTTGAAGACGCTTTACTGAAACTTCTGCAAGACAAACAAATTCGTAATGAAAACTGGATACTAAACTTTTCACTGCAGCCCAATTTGGTACCTGATACCAGAACGAGACAGTAATCTAAATGGACAATAAATAACGACGTCAATGCGACATGAATCAATATACAGTTGGCACCTTAATGATTTTGAGATCCCAATATACATCATCAAACAACCAAAGTGTAAACTAGAATGTAAAAGCAGTACTTAACGTTGTTTTTAAAATATTTGTCTTTAGTGAAACTAAATATTAAATTTTAGCACATAACTGCATGCAAGTGTGCAGTTTCCTGTAATATAAATCTTGAACGTTTGTATCACATGCATTTACAAATTTTGTTGTTAATTGTGATAAATTTGTGCATAAATGAATTTCTTCTCTTTAGCTTTCAACTGATACCGCAGTACTGACTGAATTATTCATTCATGTCACGTGCATACTTTATTCTGGTCATAAATACATCCCAAAACAATTCTTGGGAAACGGTTCTTGGTTAATGAAACAGCTGGCGTACTGTTGCGAATTATAAAGTATGATCTAGCTCTCCTTGACAGGAAAACAGTTTCAATACTTCTTGCCACGATTTTCCCCAGAACTTGGAACTTCAAAACTAACTGTAAACATAGGCCCGTTTACATAAGAAAACTGGTTGCAGTAGTTAAAAAGCGACTCTTAAAATGTTCTAAAGCTAGATAGAATATAATACACTATATAATTTATATAATACACTATACAGTGAATTAATAATCATTATGCCATGGGAAATTACTTGCCCAATCCTGAAGATTTGAAATAAATTAGTTTTATTGATGCATCGTGTACTTGGGCACGCCAATACCCAGTATCTCAGTAAATAATTAATTTTGGGTGGAGAAAATACTATATTGGCGTTGTTCTTTCCGCCGATGTCGACTTGAATACTTAGCTGGGGAATTGTGTTGCATTACGTAACAAAACTGCGAAAACATTACCTGTGGTTAAAGACAAATGAAAAGAACTATGCCATGAATGGGAGAAAGCGTAGAAGCGATAAATAGCAAGATAGTCTTTGAAAAAAAACATACTACACATTGAATTAATAAAATTTTCACAAGAACATGCGGTAAGTAAAGGGCAGGTTAAAGGTAGGTTCGTAGAATATTTTGCTTAATCACATTCGGTAAACCGACTAAAAAACAATTAACCTTGGAAAAAGTAACCGTACTACATTGCGTAACCGTACTATCATTGTCTGAATACCGTGGACTCCGAACCGTCGACCTACGATTTATAGAACTCTTACGTTTTTACCAAATAATAATTACAGCGTTATTGTGCGCAAAAAAGTAAGAGAGGAGAGCTAAGCACGTGCGCTCGTGCTAAACATGTAATCCATTTCACTAATTTCTCAAAACTGTTAATTGCATCTTCATAATTTTTATACATGGAAAACATGTCGCTATAATACATCATAGTACAAGGAACGAAATGAAAGGCATTTGTACAAGAATGGTGACCTTCACATGCAGCTGGTTTATGCAGCTTTTTGCCTTGGACAATCATTGTCACACTGCTTCTGGATGCAGTTCCTTTAACTCAGAAAATTGTGTTCAGAAGTGCATTCCTGTACATTTACAGTTCCCACTGTTAGTGTCGGAGTACATAGGTTTTAACGTTACCACACTTGGGATTCCTTTAAATTTTCGGCATTCAGCAGAACAGAGGTATTCCAATTGTTTTAATTTCATTGAACTGTTTGCGCTGTTGGATATTTGGAACGTTGATTTCAGGGTTTCAATACTGTTGAAAACTAGAGGCATTCCTTGCAACATATATTTGGAAGTAATGTGGAGTGTACTGCTGGAATCCAGCTGACCTTTAAACTCCTTAAAAGATTCGCTTTCGCATTATAATTAAATCTTTGGTGAAAAATTTCTGATTTGACACAAAATGGTTTGAAGTGGGGAGAAAAAATACATGTCAAATTAATGTATAGGAAAGAAGTGTATACGTGAAATCAATATTGAAATATTGTCATTTTCAAAGAACCAATAAAAGTGAAACATCTGCCAACATTAGTCAACAAAACAATAACCGTGTTAGTAACTGATTATCAAATTAACTGAAGTACGCTTTCTCCGTTTATATGCCTAGATTAGCGAAGTTTACCAGCGATTGTTTACTCAAATAATTCAATCAGGACCAGAAGTACAAAGAAAGTTTTTAGCGAATGTTCTATTCTACAAAAACTACTCACTAAGTAAATTACAATCATTAACTCAATCATTGTTAGTGTAGTTTTTCATTCATAGCTGCTTATAGTTTTCTTTAGTAATTACAACACACGAGTATTTCTGTACCACAATATGATTGATTATGTTACAACGAAAATGTTGTATGGTTAGAATGCCGTAAAATGTCATTTCGGTAGATAGATATACAATTTTAAATATAGGTGTAATTGGTGTAGCTCATAAGTTGAATACCGCTAAAAGCTAGTTTTCTTACAAATTTAACCCATCCTAAGCCAGTTTATATTACGAAATCAAACAATAACATTAAAAAATATATGCCTGAATTCCGAGGTTACTGTATTTCAATTTACTGGACAGAATTCGGAAATTGAATACAAACCTGGTTGCATTAAAGATTTTGTAGGTTTTCCCTTGTCATATTTTTAGGGAAAAATTGTTTTGCATTATTACGCGACCGGAATATGAATTAAATTAATACGAATGGAACTCCGACGAAACATATTACATGTACTCAAGCATTATGAAATGGAAAGTCTCATGCTCGAGTAAAATGTAACTCAACTATTCAGGTTCGATATATTGTGCTTGTGGAATTAACTTGGTAGGTGTACTGCAGGGAACTTCAGTGAAAAATAGGTGAAGCTGTACATAAAATGATTATAGCTTTCATTGAGTGAAACAGTCGACAGCCAACAGCTAATCAGAGCTAATTGACTAATTTAATGACTTTTGAAAAAATTCTTTTTAAAGAAAAGCTAGGCGATATTGAATTTTTGATATTCCAATTAGTAACCTCTTTAAAGTATACTGATTGGGGGTGAGAACCTTTCCGGACTAACTGGCAAGTCTATGATGGAGAGGTTGGGCTGTTGGGTGGAGTGTCTCAAGCATGCATATTGAAATGATCAAACCATTTCATATCCGTTTTCGGAATAAAGTAATGAAGTGTTGCAAAATTCTAGTAGTTTTAATTAAGGACCCTCAAAAGTTTGAAGTTAATTTTGGAAATTAACTCAAGCCAATATCCGTTTTCAGTGCAGAAAAGAATGGATGAAACTGCAATTTTTTAATTTTTCCAGCGATGCAACATGTTAGCTGGTTATATATTTACAGTATTATCCTCCAACTACAGTGAGTCTTTCTGGTTCAAATTGTATACTTTAATAATGAGTTACAGGACGTTTGGCGATCCAAGCTTTAATTTCTGGAATCTGGAATATCTGTTGTTGATGTTCCTTCAATGTTGGATAGTTTGCCAACACGTCTATTTCCAAACAATTAGAGAATCTATCGGACATGTGGGCACAGACAAAGTCTATCCAGGTGATTGCATTCCCAACAAGATACTTTCCCCCGTTATTCTTCAAATCAGATTCAATCACGGAGTAGTATCTGGGAACAGTTTTCTCCAGCAAGTTGGTCTTAATCTGTGTTTTCAATTCTGCTTTTTTCTCCTCATCTGCCTCCACCATCAGCTCGATTTCTAAAACACAAACAAAATATGGTTTAGGTAGTTTATAATGTGGAACCTTTCACAAATCGCTATGTATAACTGCTACTCTCACATCCATGCAGTTAAAAGACATATCAATTATTTATTTCTATCCCAATTCATTTTTACATACTGCGAAACAAAAATTAGAACTAGCATATCCTTTTATAACGCTTGCAAGAATTTGATTATAACTTGTATATGAGATTTAGCAGCATTTTTATCAAAAATTTAATGCTGCATCGCATTTGCTAACGCTAGAAGTCAATCCAAATATTTTGCAAGGGCAAAAAAACCGTATTAGAAAACTAGATTTGATGCATTCAGGTTGTCATTTTCATTGCTAGCAATATGAATTGTACACACGAAACGATATCACGTCCCAAGTTCAATGCAAATTTGTAATATACTAACAAGTTTGTCTAGTACTTACTTCTCTGACTATTTCCTCCTTCAATTTTAGATCTCGTATATATTTACACCATCCAAAAAAATACTTTCACAGTTCTTACCTTTTGATATGTCCTTCAACACGTCTGCATACTCATCACATTTGGCAGCCTCTGCGTCTGTCGCTCCCACCAAATTGTATTTTCTCCCAAGATATCGTGCAATTGAGAAGCTTTGACCAAGTATTAATCCATTTTCAGTATCTTCCAAAATCGGCAATTTCTCGTAGCGATAGACTAAACAAACGATATAAATGAAGAGAAAGTGTGAACTAACAATCAGGATTGAACTTATCCGGTGACAAAGAGACACCTGATATGACTATGAATGGACAAAGAGAATTCCTCATGGTATACTAATTACATTCCTGAATTCGAAGGAATATGTTAATATCTGCCACTCTAGGGAATTCATTTCTTTGGTACTATCATCAACCGGAATGCTTATTTTACGTTACGACTGTCTAAAACTCTCTTCCCTTTCTCTGAAATTTCAAAAGGAGTTTCAGGCTAAATCGCTGAAGCTAAAGTTTACAGCAAAATGCATAATAATGATGACTACTCTCTAACAGGGAATTCTCCTTTCAAAGGGATTTCATTGCAAAGCTGTGTAAATTTGGTCATACTCTCCAATTACTTTCATGCTAATTAACGAACACAATGTAACTAATTACACAGAAACAACGCCAAAAATTATAATGCATGACTAACACTTCGCATGTATCCAACAAGAACATATTTGTGTCATTATAAGTTTTTTTAAAGAGGGCAATTAACGGAGTGTGCTACACATGCTTTGACTACTCTTACGACTAAAAACTTACGACTCTTGTCAATTTTCCCATCCGGCCTTTCCCACTCTTCCCAATCCAGCCTGACATCTTCAAAATCCTCTTTAACGTAGCAAAGCAGGTAGCGAATGGGCTCGGCTATCCATTGAAAGTTGAAGTAAATTACCTTGTACTTTGGAGTTGACATCGTGAATTTACTGCTGGACAGTTAATAAAACGTTAGTTTATCAGAAACCGAATAGTTGAATATCGCGAATTTATTTTTGAAAAACTTAAATTGCTTAAAACATCCAGTTTATGTACAAACGTGATGATGTTAATGCTCACAATACTAATGCTTCCTGACGACTGATGTCTGTGACACTTCACTGAAATAAAAACAATTTCCTAAGTTAAATCCTTTGATATTGCTAATGAATACACACACATAAATGAAGTTTGCTGGAATGAGTTTTATATTACGAATGTTTGTACATGGGACATTGCAATGGAGAACTTAAGATAACACATAAAGTATGCAATTCGAATAAATGACAATTAATATATTCGTCCTCTTTGCTCTTCAAACTATGAATGTGCAATATATACAAAGAGTTTGGAATCGGAGACGGGTTTACCTTAAAAAAATGACGGAGCTCAGAAGCAATGTTAAAATACTCATGAACGTTGTGTAGTAAGGATATATGCCTGATAAGTTTTTTTGCCAGTTCCATTTTCATTCTATACACAATCCTCGTGTACGTTGGTTTTGTAATAACAAGCACGTTTTTTTTGCTCCGTTGCATGCATGAAGACAAGTACTACCAAGGTCATCCAAAGTAAATGCTAGCTATTAGGGAGAATGAGTATTCATTTTTCGAGTGGTCAGATGGATTCATTGACTGTTATATAACATGAACATAATATGTGAGTGCATGCGTGGCTGTAAAACCAACAGTTTGGTTTACAGTGATATTCATAAGTAACCCATATCTGTGTATATTAACTCATTGTACACATAAGAACCGTTTACATGACAGATTTACATATTTTACATCTAACTCAGTTGGACTTTATGCTAGACTTACTTTTCTTAAGCGAATCCAGGCTATCTGAATTGGAAAAGAATCGCAATCCTGGTACTTCACTTGTCGACATTTACATTAGACAAGTTACCCAAACTTATATCCTGTTTGGTATTTGTCAATGACGGAAATTTGAATTAGTTACATCTTGTCTTGCAAAAGTGATGATGGGAAATCTGTCCACTTAAGTTTTGAAAAAACAAAACTTAACACTCTGTAAAAAAAAGATATTAATTAACACTACAATGAATCGTGCATCCACCTATTTGCTTTCTGCAGAGTTCTCAGATCTGCATAATCAATACGGACCGTCGTAATTTCGCATAAATTATGATGGGATTGGCTGTTAAGTGATTTTGAATTTTTATTTTGGATTATAGATGTTTTCTTGATTCCTACTAATTTGCTTATATGAAATAAAGGACAGGTGCGCACACACCTACGCATATTAATATTATTAATTGGAGCAAATTTTAAATACACCGTCATACTGATAGCGTTTATGATAAAGTCGTAAGAGTGAGTCGTCTGGTGAAACTGAATCAAAAGGGCAATACGTATATAATGGAACATTAGATTTAGGATTAATATTTTTGTTGACTTCCATAATATGCGCAAAAAATTCATTTTATTGTGTGTTAAAGTCGTAACTATTCCCTGTTGGTTATCGCTTCCAGCAAGAAAGCCCAAGTGACGCTTCGATTAGCAATAATCTAGAGACTTTGCTCTCTGCACTGCATGTGTTTACTTTTTGTTCCAGTATAATTGTCTCTTACAGCTCTTGAGTCCTTGTTAATACTTCTGCATTTGAAGTGAATACATTATTATATTGAATTGCACAAAATGGCCAACTATAGTTTGTGTGCATACTTGTTTGCTAAAAAATATGAAATGGCTGTAACTTAACAATAATGCACCTAACAAGGCTTAAGCATAACATTTTGCATAACGTCGGGTACGCAATGACACATTTTGGGTTAATGAAAAATTTACACAATTAAAACAACTGCATTAGGATCTAATTAAATATTTAGTTCAACAATGATTATACACTAACTCAACTACTAGTAATTAATCTTCTCTTTAAACAATTATTTAAGCCAACACAATTTAATGAACGACTTTATCACTACCGATTTTATTGATTTGTTGCATGTAGTCAAATTTACTACTCGTAAGATACCCTGCTTTATATTCTCTCCTCTCTTATTCAACTAATAAAATCATTCGCCCGGTTTTCATTCTTTCGTTTATTCTTTACTGGGTGAATGTGTTTGCCAAATCGTTGATTGCTTAGTACAACGTTTATTAAAAATGAATTGCATAACATCTCAAATTTTGTCAAACCGCAGCTTCAGAAGCATTGGTAGCTTAAGCAAGGTGACTCTTATAACTTCCTGTAGTGCATACGTTTCATATGTCAAGTGTATACTGATATCATGCCAATGACATAGTTCTTGTGAACACTGGGAATTATGATGAAATATATTGAATGAATATTTTTGTTGTAATCAGTAATCCACAAAAGTGGAATTAAATAAACAACACGACAAAAACCAGACCACAATTCCTATCACGACATCACATCAGGACAAATTATTGCTGTATGGTTTCCCGTTGTATTAACATGCTTAACAAACATTGAGTTTGAACTTTTTCGTGACATAGAAAAACGGAGAAAGTCTGAATTAAATTCACTAAATTAATATGAGCACGAAGGTAAACTAATTTTTAAAACTACCATTCATGTATTTATGATAATTAGTCAGTTTTTAGTTTAGGTTGTCGACTTCAGTAATCAATTTATATTTTTCAATCAAGAAACAAAGATTTACATGGGTTCCACAACTTCATTGTTTATGGCTACTCATTCGCGTAGATTTTAACCAACGCCTACATAAAACCCACTTTTTCTAGTGGAGTAAATGAATTCCTGCACTTCTGGAATGCTAAATATTCGTTCCTTCAAGTCCCGCAATGAGGGAAAATCCTTTAAAACATCCGGATTCACGTTATCTTCTGCTACATCAAGGAAATTTGCAAGCACGAAGTCAGCATACGTTAACGTGCTTCCTGCCACAAAGTCTCCATCTCCTTCATCCAATAATTTGGCAAAGCGAGAAAGATACTTTGGGAAATGGAGCTCTAGTAAATGTTTCCGCATTAGAGCCTTTCTTGCAATACTTGGCTCATTGCGGAAGTCCCGAAAAACTGAAATGGGATAATTTTGCTTAATTCTCAACCTCAAAATTTAGACAAATGAATTGTTATGCAATTACCAGTATGTCGCACAATGTCTGGTGTTTTTCGAAGTAAATGAATCTTTGTACGCCACGGCACACAGACGAAGGTCATACACCAGCTCGCAAACCTCGTCTGCCCTTGCCGTTTCCATTTCATTTTTCCCATTGAAACCCAACTGGCGAGCGACATAGCGCATTACTGAATGCACTTGGGTTAGCTCGATTCGCTCATCAATGTACAAGATTGGAAGCTGGCCAACATGCTTTGAAAATTCTGGAAATACGAAAATACACTTTAAGCTTTAAGGTGTTTTAAAAGAATGCCTGGATTATAATTTTCCTTACGCTCTCTTTCTTCTTTCCAATCTTCCAAGTTGATTCTCTCATCAATGAAGTCAACGCCTGCGATTTGGAACATCCAACGAATTGGCTCAGCCAACCCTCTGATGTTGAAGTAGACTGAATAGTCACAAATAAAAACTATTAGCACAACAAATACACTCGTTTATTTTAGAAAATTTGCAAATGTAAAAATATTTGTAGAACCAAGTCGATAGCGTCGCTCCATATCTCAAGGAAATTGATTATGATCTTTTTCTGCTACTTCACAACGGCAATGCTGACTGTATTTTCGGAACTGGTGAAAATCTTAGGACCCACATAGCTTTATATACTACAGACTGAGGGCTTACGGTTTAGGGGAAAACGCAATTGTTGGTAAACCTCCAATTTGTCATAGAGCTTTTTAAAACACGAGATGACATGACTAATTTATTAATTTCTCCTTTGTCATTATCCTAATTATGATGTAAATCCGATACTATAGCTGATTTGGTAAGTTATTCAACAAGACAACACGCATATCCCTGATTTCACATATATAATACTATGGTAGTAAGGATAATGAGCTCTCAATTGAGATTTCGCATGTCTATACTACAATAAATGCCATTAAAAATAATTAAAACGATCGAGACTCTCAAACTGGAATTTATTCCATTTCAAATGTTGCCACATATAATACATAGCATTGAAATTTAGTAAACTGGCCAGACAGTCGGCTTGCTTTTGAGCTCGATGAACGAGACAAACCGTCATCAACACAGCAATAAGCAGTTTGTTTACACTCGACCATCATTTTCTGACATTTGCTTTCTCCGTCCTTCTTTTCTTTCCTTTTGTGGTATTCGATAAACTTTAGAATATGTAGTAGAAAAAGCATGTTGAACGACTATATCACATTGTAATTGATAATGTGTGGACTGAATGATGATAAAAAATACATCAACTGGAATATTGTTATTCATTTAATTTTTCATTCGAAAAGTATAAATAATTCAAAACACATACAGTTATGGAAACAATGATAGTTTAACTATCTTTAAGCTTAGTTTTATCTGCATTCTATGCCTCGTTTACAACATTTCTTTAAACGGACTTTATTATCTTCTCGTGCTCAGCATTAAATTTTATACATATGCGTAACGAGTTCTAGAAAGTCATTTATATTAAGTTGAATCACAATTCCAAACATGTAACAAAACGTATGGCCTTGGAACGAAAAGAAAATGTAGGCTTCTCGTACACCATAGTCAATGCTTTAGTCACTATTGCAACATATCTGTGCTCAGGTAATCTGAACTAGTAGACATTTCTGTTGATTGAAAGTCTGGGAGTTTGTTACATCAACGTCGTCTTGAGTTGCAGTAGTCTACTTTTAATAAAGCAACAAATGCGTTGCTGCAAAGCGGCAGCCACTCATCATCGTCGACATTGTTCGTCGTCTTTTGTAATTTTCAGTGTAAAAAGTGACAAATTTCGAATGGCAGTTCCTGAACAATTTTGAATGTTCACCATTTGTTTTGAAGTAACTAAACTTACAAGATGATCTCCTATTATTATGAAATTATGAAAGTAGTGTGGAAGTGGTAGAAGTAAAAACCGGAATTCAACTTAATAATTTGAATTTAAGTAATTATGGGCGGATGGCATGTACCTTAATGGAACTATTGTGGTAGAAAGTCTGATTTCAAACCGATTTTTCACTTAAAAGTGTATCAGACCACAGACCTTGTGACCTAGAAAGAGAGCTTTTATGTTTTAAAATGCAGAATACGTATAAAACATGTTCAAATTATTTAATTGCATATTTAGCTTCTAAGAAAGGAAATATTAATTTTACATATAATATACATAGAATTGCATTGTAAAATTTGGTCCCTATTTTAAAGTTAAACGCCGCCAATTTTTCAGGTAAATTGAAACAGTTTTTGTATTATGGTAGGTTATGTAAAAATAAATGATTGTATTCACTGTAAAAATGTTTAGAATGGAATACCAGCTAGGAGCTCAAATAGACAAATAAAACCACGACAAAATTCAAAAATTCTTCATATGATGATTAAATCGTGCTCAGATTACCAACCAAACTATGTAATCCATCCCTGATAGACTTCCGTTCTGGCAACATGAAAACAAAACGCACCACATTTGCAGTACAACAAAACTTTTCTTGAGTAAAAATGGTGAAACTTGCTATTCGTCTAGATCTAGACTAGATCATCGATTGACCACTCACTCGCCACTGAACCACACACTCACCAGAAACTGAACGCTTTCATACAATTTTCACGAAAGCTTTCTATAGTTTAGGTAAACAAGTAACGTAAAAACTTCCAGATATGAAAATACTCCACGGTGGGATTACCTGCGATTTTCTACCCAAATAAAATCAAAACTTTCTCCAACCTTCAAAACGTTTTACTAAGGCTGGAAAAGTGGAGTTAATTAGGTGATAAAATCAGAAGGAGAAAATTGACGAATTTATCAATCAGTTTTCCACTTCTGCTGGATCCCAACAGAAATACTTACTTGGATTGAGACCTTAAGTCCTTTCACCTCAACCAGCAACATAAAAGTCCAAGTGGATATGTGAAATGAATGTGCACAGGATTTCAGACACCTAACCTTGGTTTAACCTAGTTCACATTCAACACATTTTAATTCATTTAGCAAACCAGCAGATCAACTTGACCGAGAAACGTTTGGGGAATTAGTTGTCTAACATTTATTAGCATCTGCCCATCCATCCACAGGAAGAGAAGAAAGGTTAAATTACCAAATCTCGCAAAGGGCTTGTATTCTAGTCATTCACAACGATAATTACTCGATTGTTTCGTCGTGGTTTGTAAACCAAATTTTCTTAACTTTTATGCTCCCTATACAAGATTTTATGGGATCTATTCTTCGCTTAGTGAGAAGAATTGCTTACTTGATTTTGACTGCTATAGATGGGTGTATGAAGTATGAATCAAATGTTTAATCTGGAAAGACTCCACCAATCTCCTTGCTTTAAAGTTGCAAATGCAAAAATCAATAAAATTGCCACAGTGGAACGAAGTTACAGTCACCATCCAAAAGCTCTCGCCAATCTTCTAATTAATATATTTCAATAACTTATTTATATTATTTGCTGCGCGTGAGAATAAAAATAATCAAAAAATACGGTAAAATCAAAGCTAATATCAAACCAGCACTAAAACAAATGGTGTATCCGCATCAATAGGAGACTTTCACATGCAGCTGACCTATACTATGAACATTTTTAATTTTCACCTTCTAAATCTTCATTAATAAAAATATCACGATGCATTCATACATTGTGCATAATGCAGTATCCATGCTTATCAATCTTACAGCAAAATTGCCGTTTTATGCTTTGATTTTGGAGTACATAATTTTCCAATTTTCAAACTACTCCTTGGCAGCTGTTCGGTACAACAAACCCGTTTCGATTGTATTGAGGCAGTTTTTCTTTGGACTTGGAACTGGTTACCTATTTACTACATTTACACATATATTGCTTCTTAAACTGCTTGAAAACTTAAAAGCTTATCGAAGGTAAAACTTGTTTATATGGTGTGTTTGAATTGGCAACATTTCATTTTCATATCAAATTGCTTTCTCCTGGTCGGTGTCATGCGGTGAGAATGTTTTTGCCCTTTGGGAAAAAGCAAGCAAAATCATTAGATATTTTTGTTGCATTCCTCTAGTAGTAGTAGCCTAAATGCCAAGTAAGAACCAAATCGCTTATTACACATCTTGTTTCTACTAGAATGCTGTACAACCGATTTCTTTCAGACTGAATACGACTGCAGATAGGGGTTATGTTTTCAAGATGCCATGCATTGGAGAGCTCATGTATATCGTGCACTTTCTTTTACGATGTATCTTACAGTTTTCGATGAAACGCAATCACCAGGCTGTCAGAGTCTTGATGTCTGGTGTAAGTGCAACATTAATAAAGCACCGCTTTTTCTCGACGTTAGCAACGTGCTAGGATAGAATAGGATTTTCTCATGATACCCCAATCCAAATCATCCGAACGTTCTTTTCTATACACAACTGCAACCATTCCAAACAAACCTATTTGCTGGAATCAATTATACTTTTAAACTTGATTGTCGAAATAACAAAACCGCAACTTTAGCGAATTAAGAAGTGAGCATGAAAAACTCACGTAGAAGTGAGCAATCACGCTTTGCTATTCTATAATAATAAACGTATAGCACACAACACCATCAAATTAGTTGTAAAGTTCTTGCGCTTTACTCAACATACATGATAGTCACTTGTCACTCCTTCTATCATTATTATCCAGTCAATGAGCGTGAGTGTATAATATGACAATTCAGCCCATTCACGATAAATTTATGCTTGAGTGTTGAAAACCTCAAACTAATCTCATTAATTTTTCTCCTGACAATTGATGATGTGATTGAAGTAGACATATGTGACACCAATCATAGTACATTTGTGAGGAAGGTACGAAAAATGACTATTGTAAATGTTACGTCGCGATCATGACAAAAATTGCAATGTGGTGTACCAATATGCCTGTCAAATGGCCGAATAGATTTATGCTACATATGTTTTAAACCGTACTATTTGGAGGTGTACGACGGCATATGATTTCATGTACATGAGATCCAAGAGTGGTCATTTAATCACTTTATTCATCATTTTATTGTCATTGTTTTCATATCATTTCATTTCACAGTAATACACGATTCATGGAACCAATTTATTCCACTCTAATAGGGATTTACGGGTCGTTTGGCAATCCACGCTTTAATTTCTGGAATCTGATATATTTGTTGTTGATATGCCTTCATTGTAGGATAGTTGGCCAACACATCTTTTTCCACACAAAAAGTAAATGTTTCTGGCATGTGAGCACAAAGAAAGTCTATCCAGGTGATAGCATTCCCAACTAGATACTTTCCTCCGTTCTTCTTCAAAACGGATTCAATTACAGAGAAGTATCTAGTTTTCTCCAGCAAGTTCGTCTGTATTTCCTTTTTTAGTTCTAAGTTTTTTTTCTCACCCGCCTCTACCACAAGCTCCACTTCTGTTATTAAAAAACAAAATATATTATCCTGCTGTGCAAATGTATCTGATTTACCAATTGTTAATTCCTTTTTCTGTTGGAACGTATAATAGGTATTTAAATCTTACACAAAACTGCTTCTACAATTCTTACCTAATAATATGTCTTTCAACACGTCCGCATACTCATCACATTTGGCAGCCTCCGCTTCCGTTTTTCCAACCAAATTGTATTTTCTCCCAAGATATCGTGCAATTGAGAAACTTTGACCAAGCCTTAGTCCATTTTCAGCATCCTCCAAAATTGGTAATTTCTCATAGGGATAGGCTATGAGAAAAATAAACAAAAAAATGGGGATTCATCGTAGGATGTTAGAAACAAGATGTTTACCTTCATTTTACACTAATTCCCTAACGCTGACAAGAAAGTGACGATGACAATTATTTAACAGGGGTTCCGCTACTCCTTTTCAAAAACATATTTTGTGAAACAGTTATCATGTAATTACGCTACTACTCAATAGTCTTATTTAAACAGAAATAACAGTAATAGCAGCAGCCGACTAGAAAGTTTCAGATGATATGCTTTATTCAATGTATTGAATTCACTGATTAATTTATTATGTTGATTTATTAAAGCCTTACGACTCTTGCTCAATTTTCCCCCTCGTTTTTATCCACTCTTCCCAGTCCACCTCACATCTTCAAAATCCTCCTTGACATAGCTGAGCAGGTAGCGAATCGGTTCGCTATCCACTGGCAGTTGAAGTAAATCAGTTTGTATTTTTGGAGTTGACATTGTTGATACTGAAAAATAATTTTCAAGGAGATTGAATTGAAACTGGAAGAAATTTGCAAAAATATTAATATATTCCATGTCTGACCTGGTGATGTCCACGATAATGAATAATGATAATTCTGAGCTAATATATGTAGAACTGCGGTTGTGTGGTGCATACGTGTTGCTTGCTAACGTGTGATAGCAAGGACTTCCAAGGTCATCCTACCTAAACAAGATAATGATGGCTACTGAAGAGAACGATAATTCATTCCTCGAGTGGTTAGATGGATTCATATGATGAAAATAGTAAATAGAGTGCAAAGAAGCTAGAAATCCAGCAGCTATTCTATGAAAACACTTACAGTATTGCATATTTCTTATATGAAACACTCAATTGAGTGACGACGATAGGGAAGTTTTATCTGGTTGTATGGTTTTATGTTGCCACTCATCATGTTTAGTTGTCGTCTCTTATTTTAAGCAAGTATTCTTAATTTATACTCTGTTTTTTAAATTATTAAATAAATGCAAATTATTCCGGAGTATCAGTCAAATATCGTCTTGTCAAAGTAAAGTTGATGAGAGGAATCTGCCCGTTGAATGTTTTTTAAACAGTTAAACCTACAAATTTGTAATGGAGAATAAGTATGCTACCACCAACCGTAACTTATGAACTTTCCATATAATCTTAATGATTTACATTGGATCTACTTGCTACGTGTGGCCTTCTGGATTTATATGGGAAGCCAACAACTTTAAGTTTATTAATTAACGCAGCTTTAGGCAAGTTTATAGGAATAATTGGAGAACGGAGAGGTGAGGTTCCGGGGCTGAAGCTCTTGAGGCCACGATGCTTATGTGATATGCAGGCATGTTAACAATCATGGATATAAGTACAAGCCACTATGACTATACGGCATATGGCCATACAGGCAATATGCATACAGCATGTGCCTGTATAAACCAAGTTTCACCTTGGTTGGCTTGAGGTGTACGTAGTCTTAGGTAATTTAGGAATAGTAAGGAAGTTTAAGGTTATAGGAATAGTTAGATGTAGTTTAAGGTTGATTAGAAATAGTTAGTGCGTAGTTTAGGTACATTAGGAATAGTTAAGGGAAGTTAACGTAAGTCTATGAAATCCTTTAAGTACAAGACTGCTTCCTACATTTTACAAGAATTTATTTGTCTCTGTAACAGTTATACTTTCCTCAAACTCATGTGCTCAGTGTTTATACTTATTTATATATTGATTTCATCTCGAAAACACATAAATGAAGTGCTCGAAGTCTTTCTATTTTCGTTTTTTCATTCATTTACATTCAAAGACTTGGAAGAAATGATGTAGTACAATACCTCGTTAAGACAAAGTTGTCTTTCCTTTCTATTCTTTTCCATGCATTGAACAAGAATGAAGACATGTGTCATTCATACGAACTTCAGCTAAAAATAACTTGATAGTGAATAAATTGATTGGTCGCAAATTTTACAAACTATAGAAAGATAAATAAGCTAAATAGAATCACTAGCTACCTCAGTAATTCTGCATTTGTATTTTTCTGAAAGACAAATGATTTGGAAAGGATGGTATTAATTTAGATTTTTCAGTCAAATTTGTTTGTCCATTCCGTTCATAAAAGGAATGGAAAGACGTGCGAAGTGCAGATATTTTTCCCATTTCTTTCTGACTCTCTGTAAGTCATCAAACATGAGAAACCTACATCAATCAAAAATATTTAATTCGCAGCGAATTTTGTACATGGCGTTATAATCGTAGCTTTAGCAAGTTAATTAGAATGAGAGGGCAATTCGGAAAGTGAAGCACCGTGGTCTGCGGCCATCCGAAGCCAAATCTTTTGTATAAGGCATAGATATTAAATATGACGTATCCTGGTAGCAGTGCTTGGAGAACACTCAGCGGTCTCTGATTTTAACTAATATTAAAATAGCCTTAAATTTTGACAACGTCAAGAGAGAATGCAATAGCTCCGTTTATATACCGAGTTCGAGAGAACACTAGTCAGATGTTAGATGCATGATAATTTTAGGATAATCTTTCTATTTAAATAAATGTTATTATCCGTATTACCAAACCATTTTGTTAATCCATAATGTGCATTGTATGAATTAAAACATTCATTAATAAAATTTAATCCATCCCTTACCGTTTTAATCTTTGAAAATGGTAATGAAAACATAATTCAGTGGTATACAAAACATAAAAATACAGAAACTTTATTTTTAATGCAAAGTTGAATGAAACAAGAGACATTTAAACTCAACTGACATATGGACAGTTTTCATTAGATATCATCCACATAAGCTTTATTAATTTAAAAAAAATACAAGCCAGGGAAAATGAGGTTATGTGCATCTTTTTTTTTACTTGAATTGAAGTGAAGCAGCGAGAATTAGACTTTTTATTCTCACTTCAAACAGTAACCCTTCTTTTTCGGAGCATCATGCTTGTTGTATTTATTATCATGTTCATTATCTAGTCTTTCTTTTTAAAAACACCAAGTTGGTTGATAGTTTTATAGTGAATTTTTGTTGCAAGAACAGCTCATTTTGTGATTTAAAAGTAAACAATAAATTACTTGAGACCATTACCTTACTTAAATATGTAATTAAATTAATACACAACTACTGTAGTTCGTATCTGCAGTTACTAAATTAGTATAAACCTATGAAATAATGCATTGATATTCAAACAGTACAAATGGATTGTGCGCATTATCCGTAAATTTTAAAACTTATTTTTAGATATTTATTTAAACTGAATTAGCTACTTTACCTTTTTCTTCTTTTCGCTTCACAAAATGTAACATGTTTGAGATAACAACGTTGTACTACATAATGATTAATCTAAATCTTTTAACGGATAAATACTTCCCTTAAAGGGTCTTCTAACCACAATTGAAACTTCTAACAGTTGCTTCATACTGACAACAATTAAGAAATTCAAAATTGTGATAGATCGAGAACTGTTTAAAGTTCTATAAAATTCAATCCAAATTAGCAATTCATAATTCACGAAAATAGGTATGTTGCCTTTCTCATCCAAACTACGAAACCGATGTGCGTTGTAGGGATTATTATAACTTTTCATGCTTATGAAACGTGACGAAGAAAGAACACAAAGGAAACATTCAAAAATATAAAGTTGTCATGTCTTACATATATTAGGATAAATCAGATTAGTTCGATCATCAGCTCGAGTCATAATAAAAACTGTCAAGATGTGCGTGTGGTGTGTTATTCACATTGCTGATTGGCCTTAAGCACGATAGTAAAACTAATACTATATACACCCTGCAGTGCTACTTTGATTGTTATTTATAAATTTCTTATTATAGTTCAGCCCTAGTTCAATGTTCAGTTGAAACTCAATAATGCGAGTTCGATAGTACGGTAGAGATTTTTAATGAGGTTATGAGGAGGTTCTAACACGCAGAGTAAGCATTTATTATCAATTTATTATCACATCGTCATTGCCGCACTCAGTGAATGATGATGTTAGCAAAACGTGACAGAAAACAAGCGTATGCTTCTGGAAACTGTAATGCAACTGAAAGGAAAACAAATAAGGTTTGCTCAGAGTACGTCAACAGTTTGAAATGATACTTAAACGTTGGTATTGTATTGTTCATTGCCAAACATCGTGAAAGTATTCTTATTAAATTTCAAGAACACATACTTATAGCTATGTAAGTTGGTGACAAGAACATATATTCGATATGTACTGCCTAAAATAAAGTAGTTCAAAATTGTATGTTTAAGATAGAACTTTAGTTATACCTCTAGCGCCGAGAATGATTATATTATAGAATCAAATAATAATGACAAATATAGGTAAAGGTCAATAAGTCATGTATAATATAATCGCAGTTTGTTCAGAATCAATTGATTGCAATGTAATCGTTTCATCCCTTTGATTTGAATTATTGAAAAGTAAATATGTAAGACGTACCTTTTTTCTAAACTGGCTTTTAGTCATTATCTGTTGACGAGCTCACGACGGCATTCAATTTACACGAGATTTTGGCGAATTTCCATTTTTAAAGGGGGTCCTTAAAAATAAGATTTCTAGTCGCGCGCTTGTAAATACCACATACTCTGCAGTACAGAGCTCTCCTGAGCTATAAGGAATCTGGCTTATATCCCACTTTGAGTATAGTGGAGCACCTATACCGTACATGCAAATTAGGAGACCCCGCTTTATTTGAAATGTATTTTCTTTGTTTTTGACTATATGCAATTCTCATCAAGTCGATGTACTATGAGTCAGGAGGGTCTGTATCTGTGTGGAAGGAAGGCAGTTATGAAATCCGAAAATCGCCAAAATTTCGTGTAAATGAGCCTACTTATCAACCAAAAGGATAATCGATGCGTATTTTATGACGTAGAATTCAAATATGACCTCCAAATTGCAATTGTTGCTCCATGCTACAAAATATTTTGAATTCAAAATTTTGAAAATTAATAGCGCCAAAAACAGTATACGTTTTTCAAAAAAGTAAGAAAAACCTATCTTTGAATATAGTTAAGTTTTTATTAAAAAAAAGAATTAGGTCAATAACTTTAATCGTTTTTCACAAAACCGGGGCAACTGAAGTTTCACATAATGGCCATAATTTCGAAATTTGACATTTTGAAAAAAATCGTTTCGCCCAGTTGAGTATTTTCATTAGCACTATCGAACTGACGAAATATAAGCGATTTTTATTTTTTCTGGAAGTAAGCTCCTTGAATGCTCGTGGAGCTAGTCTGTGTTTCTTTATATCAATATTCGATACTGTATATTCAAGAAATGAAGATAAACCTACTAACATTCATTATTGAAACCATTTTTGTTGAATTCAATACAAATATGACTCATGCACACACCTTCGCTCCGTTTGTAATGGAATAAGTAAGAATGGAATGGCATAAAGTTCATTAATCCGGTTGCAACATTTTCCGGACAGAAATAATGTATAAGGGCAACGATACACATAATTTGTCACTAAGGTTCAAGAGTTCATTCTTCTAGATAAATCAGGGTTTTTGTACTATGTACCAACAAATGTTACTGCTGTGTATACTTTCTTTCACGCCCGAGAACGATATTAAACAAGAAAGTAAGCAAAGAAAGAATAAAACGGATACGAATATATGATTACATTGCTGGGCTCACGTTGTTTGGTTGCCAATAACGGCTCTCATCTTTGTGAATCTTTGATTTTACCAAAGTCACTGCTACAATATTTCGTGTCTTAAAGGTATTGGGATAGGAGGCACGGTTTATTCAAAAACTGGAGTGGGTTTGAGGAGTTACCCCAAACCGCAATCCATCAATAAATTAGCTTGAAATTAGTGCAAGTAAATTTATATTGAACTACTTAGGTTCACAAGAGGTTTATAATGGAAGTTACTACTCCTTTAGCAAAACTGTACGAAATGTTCCTTATTGGTATGATTAGTTTGCAAATGATCCCGATTCTTCTAGTCTATGATATGGTGAATAGTTTATCGCTTTTTATGAGAATAGAACCTTCAAATATTTCAACGGCTCAAATATCTATTGGAAGAAGTAAAAATATATTATAAGTCAAATTTCAAGTGGTGGAGGTTAACTAACATAAAAAATGTACAAATAAAAATAAATTCAAATGACATGTAGCAACTAATTTAAATAAGAGTTATTCATTGTACTGATGATACAGTATTGTACCTGGCTAGCAAACTATACATTATAATGACCATTTTTTACCGACATTACCTACTTCTCATTTTTATTTAGGTACGGTTTATTGGAGTATCAGCACTTCAATCGAACCTTAGTGACTAGTTGAAACAACATCAAACAACGAATTCGAGGTTTCCGATACAAACTGTACACCCAACACTACAGTAACTGGTAGGACAACATCCATAAGTGAACAACACGAAATATTAGGATAGTCGAGGCACATATTGGTGACGCAATCGGTCGCATTGCCGGTTCATAAAATATTTAAAAACTTTTATTAGATCTGTGAAATGAACCTAAAGTATTTGGGATTGCTAACTACGAATTATTTTGGAGCCTTGATGATAGAATGTTCAAAGCTAACTGTGTTTATTCTTCCAAAAGTAAAAATTTCTTGAGTGAAGTGCAGTTGTGAAACATCATCATGATGAAATGTGACGTGTGTGAAAAGTAAGTGAAAAATATTTTCAGTCTAATCGGAACTGTACACAGGTAAGCAATATAAAACATTTAATGAAGTTTTATGGTTCCTTAGAGAAGCTGGTTAGAAAGTGAAAGAATGTCCACCAGTTGTTTTACAATATGAATTAAATCAGCAAACGACCGTATTTCGAAATCCGGTTCAAGGGCAGGTGAACTGCTTTTCATTCATTTGTTTACAGTTAGGAGAGAGAAAATAACACAATCTTATGGAATCGTAACCTGGTGGGCATAGCCCTCTTGAAAGAAACTCGACAATCAGCAAGTTATGTTCTTCTCAAACTATAACTATATAGATTTTCAGCAATGAGTTTGAGTAAAAAATAGCAAACTTGTTCATAAAATAAAAGTCGAGTCAATTTAGTGAAAAATTCCAGACAGCAGCTCGACAGAAGAAAATATCTCGTTTTGAAAAACTTGCCTGTCGGTAAACGCAATTGCTTTTTATGAAAAAAGAAGCTTTAAATAAGTTTTTGGTTTCCAATTTGTAACCCTCTTATGGGAACACTGGAAGATGGCAACTTTATTTGACAAACTAATAAGTCTACAATAAAGAGTTTTAGTATTTGGGGTAAACGTAAACGTTCTGCTTCCCACACGTAATGGAAAAGTTAACGCAATCAATCCAATTTACAATTGAATACAGTCAACTTTCCTGTCTCAATTACCTATTATAGCGTTGTATTAAAACTCAGCTGCAGACATATTGAAGGCGTTTATATGACACAATTTATGATGATGGCTAATGATGACATGGACGTTCACACATTTTTAATTTTAACAAACTAACCTGGTACATGTTTTTTCTTCGAAAAATTGAAAATGAAGAGAATGCAGTATTTATAAATCATTTTTAAGTCGACCAATTGAGACGAGTATATTTCTCTTATGTGAGTACTTAAATTTGTATTTGCCAATTCATATAATTTATAAGTTCCAACAGCCGTGGTTTGCTTTAGTTTATTTAGTCCATGTTAACCGTCATATAGCAGTAACAAACAAATTTGCATGACATAATTAAATCGTATCATACAAACACCCTCTTTTTCCTGACATGTTAGAAAATGTGCTATGGAAAGATGCACATAAAACAAAAGCCAAGCATGTGTAATTTTATGTAAAAAGCAAATTGCTTTCACAGTTTCCCAATTCACACGACCATATTAGAAAGTCTGCTTTTGCTTCGTGAATCCAAACAGAGAGAAATTAATGAAAATTTTCACTATGTGGTTACTTAAACCCTCAATTTATTTGGTAAGAGATGTTCTGGTGAAACACAATCGTACCAGCACTGTATAAGTCTGTTGCTTGCCATTCTGTATATAAATGTACACACAAAATTCTTGCAACAGATTCAACACAAATCTGTCATCAAATTTTTTCATTACTAATGTTGGTTGCATAAAGTATATTACAAAGGTTATGTTATATGAGCCAAATATTAAAATTATCATGCCTCGAATGAGCTTACATGTGATTTCTTTTGCAAATCTAACAAGAAACCTTCATGAATTGAATTCCGTTTATTGCCTTAGTTGAACGATACAAATCGGATAAACGACGTTTTTGTTTACGCTTTTCTCGTTAGGCTTCTGTAAGGTTTTTAGGCCAGATGCAGTTGAGCCAACAGCGATTTTTGAGAGTAGAAAATGCTGACGGTGGATAATGGGATTTAATAACTTGACGCAAAACGCTAAATGAAGGTACTGATTTGGATCATTAGTCGCCACACATTCCAATGTCCCTAAGTAGATGTCTTTAAATCTGGCAGGTGCTCTCCAAACTCGGTATACATGAAGCTATGGCGTTTTCTGTTAACGTTTCTTGCAAATTCAAGGCCTTTCTAGCCTTAGTTATTGGAAAAAGAACGAATTTTTAAGATTAAGACCCCATCCTATAAATATATCAACACATTGTTCGGATGACGTATTTGTTCAATTTGTAAGAAAAGCCGAAACTGCTACTATTAATTCTCAGGTAAAATACTCGCGTTGTTTTCAATCAGCATTTTTAGTCGGTCACTAAAAGGTTTGACACTCTGCCAGCCTGATCTGCGAGCATTGTTTAAAATGTTTTGAGACTCCAACGTTGCAACTACAAGGTTAGTTGTCTCCATGTATAGCTAAATTCACTGAGAAATGTGAACCATTTTGCAATCGCAATTTTAAATTAAGCAACTTGTAACAATTGATGTTTTACAATTTACTAATGTACAGTATTACCAAGACCTATATTTCAACAATTAAATTCAACTCAAATTAAAATATTCATTTAGTACCATCTTTGACGGTACCAATAGAAAGGTTAGCTTTAAAATAAAGTCTGATTTTTAGTAGGTTTACAATAGTAGATAACCGATAAGTTTGTAGCAAAGATTTCACAACTCTCAAACGAAACTTAAAAATAAATTAAGATAACTTCTCATAATCTGTTCCATAGTCAACTCCTAAGGCCCTAATTAATACGGAAAGCAGGTGAAAATTTATGATAATGAGTTAGCAGATTTGTTCAATTGAAAATTAGTTAAAAATAGAAAATTAATCAGTAAATTAATGACTATCTAAACGGAAACCATGATTATCTAAACTAGGCTAAATTTTTGGTTTCGGCACACTGACTGCTGGTTGAACTTACAACACAACACACATCTGCATTTCGGAATTACTATCTTAAACAATTGTAAATTAAATCTGTCATTGTAGGAAGTATGTTGGCGTAGAAATTAATGTAATTGTTTTTCCAACACATACCATAATTTTTTTACAGCTTTTCTCGTTAACCCGTTTCATTGCTTCATTAGCATTACATAGGAATTAATTAGTCATAATGTCAAAATATAACAGTCAAAACAATAAGATTCTTAATGCCACAAAATTAGCCATAGAAATGCAACCTCTTGAATTGATGGACTACGTGTTTCGGGAAAGATCGATCGCCTACACACTATTACTATTAGTGGTAGTACTAGATATAAGGAAACTAAATCAATAGAATCAGTTTAATTCAGGTAATGACGCAAGAAATGAAATTGAGGTAAGAGTTCAATTTTTTATAGCTCATGTTGATGAATTCTACCTGATCCATGCCCATTCATCTATTGATTAAGTTGATGAAACGTTTTCAAAGGAAAAACGACGACGCCTTGACGTTTGCCAATCATATGAAGGTTTCAAGGAATTCGTCTACAAACTCGAGCTAGACGTAATTCATTTCATTTAATTTACCAAAATTCTTGTCTGATTCCCATTTACAGTTAATTCCTAAGCCTTTAATTTTAACGCACA
>LJIJ01002098.1:0-31236 GCA_001718145.1 Orchesella cincta
GCTCTTTCCATTATTCGGACCATCAGGCTCACATATATCGTTCATCTTAATACTAACAAATCCCTGGTTTTTCCCTGGTGATTGCAGAACTTCGTAAGATGATGAACTCGAGCTAGGTACTAAGCTGTGGAAAACCTTGCTTGTCGTAATCTTATGGCCTGAGAATTCCTCCAAATAGGATACTAAGCAAATTAGTGGACCTGCGGAAGACATGATATGGCTGAAAATGGCGATTTGGTTTTGATAGAAAAGTTTGAAAGTTCATCTTCTTTTATTGAAATTTGCCTCAGATTTTGCAAGGAATTATACTTCGTTTTTATTGCGAAAAACTCATTATTCCACATCCGCTGTCTCATTAGGAGAAAACACCTCTGCTGGAACCAAAACAACTTTTTGTTCCTGTTAAATCATTTCAAGGTTTGACTAACATTAGTATTAAACTATTTCCAACAATTCTAGATGAGGTTAAGAGAGAAAGCAACTAAATAAGCTTTAATTATTCATTATGGTGGAGCTGAGATTCCTTTCTGGAAAAACAGCTAATACGTTGTGGTTGGAAGCTAATCACACTTTCTGAACAATTGCAAATAATTAGTAGCATTATATACACAGTGGCTTTATTTTACTAAGCTTTCAGACATCCTATTTCAGTTCTACGAGAATTGCAAATGAAAACCGCATGCAAAAAAATCATGGCGAAATTCTATTTCTTGTCAAGGATATGATGGTTTAAAGATGTGACTTCAACATCGGCACGTGCCATATAAAAATTTCGAAATGTTGATTTTTAAGCAGACCAATTCTTTTCATGGATGCATTGCCAGTGAATTATTGGTTAGTTTAAGTCGAATGGCACATAATACAAAAAGAATTTTTTCCAAAAACTGAAAATTTGAATGAGTAATTGAAGCTAATATATTTTTGAAATCATTTTTTTAAAACCAAAATGCTAAAACGTAGGTGCAAAATCTGCGAGTGTCAGGTTGGCCCATATGGCGTGTCTACCAATCCCTGAACAAATCATGGTCATAGCCCCTGGGCGTCTTTAGATATGGGCCCATCAATTTTTCCAATTAAAGACCCTGTCACAAGAGATGTCACTCCTTCCGTTACGTTATTCCCAAGTTTTATGTGTGTAAAGTTAAATTTTCAGGAGTTATGGGTTTTTTTCTGTCTAAAGTACAGCATTCCGTCAAAAACACTTTTATTGCGATACGGGTCAAAGATAAACACTTCAGTTCCTTTGAAATCTAGATCGCATCGCTTGCGACAGGACGGGTTTTTGTCGGTTTTTGATAAACCATTACCGTTTTGGCGGGAGAGTACTGAACACGAATTTTTGAGTTTTTCACACATTTCCGGACACAAACCGTTAGTGCTATTCACAAAATGAAATGTATAAACTTTGCTTTACTGAATGCAGATGAGAATATATGATGAGCTGCTTTCAAAGATATCGATTTCGATATACAATAAAGAAGAACCTATAATATTATTATGCGTTTTTAATATTCATCCAAATGGATGGTTAAGGAAGAAACCAATAATTTATCTTTCCCAATAATACTACATTTAAGTTATATAATCGATAAGCACACTCAGTTACATGGAAATGGCGCAATCTCCCTGTGTGTTTCAAGTGTCTTGAAATAATATTCCTTATAAAATGAATTACATACGTATATACATGAATTATGTTGCGTTGCTGTCAAAAACATTTCTGCTGTCATGTTCGATCATAGCGGGTTAATTATTTAAATTGACCAAAAG
The DNA here is from genome assembly GCA_001718145.1 of Orchesella cincta. Classification (NCBI taxonomy): domain Eukaryota; kingdom Metazoa; phylum Arthropoda; class Collembola; order Entomobryomorpha; family Orchesellidae; genus Orchesella; species Orchesella cincta. The sequence goes on from LJIJ01002098.1 coordinate 1,771, forward strand.
TAATGGGTTTTGAAAATAGCATGTCGTTCCTCGTTGCTATCTAACACGCATACTTCTGTCACAAAATTTTGAATACACAAATGTATTCCATGAGAAAGAAAACCTTTCCTCAATTCCAAGTTAACTTCCCTTGCAACAAATAGATTGTCATCATGATTTCTATACTTACCCAAACCTATCATGTAAGAGGGACTTCTTCAATCAAAATTGATGTATTCCAAGTTTTGAAGTGGAAGAAATGATTTGTTAAAGTTAGAATGAGATTAGAGTTCAATGTGAGGAATTAGGAAATTGAAATTGAAATTGAATGCAACTTAATTTGCCTTGAGTTAGTTGCCCATTGGAGACAGAGTTTAATTACGGGGTGGAGGAGTCCTTAGAGGCGGTGTTTGAAGGGGCAATATCATGTAAGAGGGACTTGGGGCAGAATGAGGTTCGGCAAGAAGGAGCTGAGGTTTGATTGCCGGATATGACGAGCATTTGATGCCAAAAGAGACTGTAAACAGAGGAAAAAAGAATACACTACTACCACTTCTCATCCTCCTACAGAGCAATAGGCTTGAGATAGAATCTTGGTTCTCGAGCGAAATAAAATTATTAAATTTTTTGATTTTTTTTTTTCAAACTTGTTTTGAAAATTGTGTTAACTCTTCCTTATCATTATCCATGTATTGTGAAGATTGTGTGACAATTGTTTGACGTGATACGTTGTAAAATTTCAACGTAAAAATAAATAGTAGATTGTAGTATAGACAATCTGAAATTTAGCAGAGTTTGTTTCTTGGAGTTTATTTTGTTGTTCACAATTGCTTCCACATCCAGTGAGAGTCTCTCCGATCGACGTTTGGCGTCTTCCCCGTTGGAACAACCACACGGAAAGTTGGACGGTACTGAAGACTGATATGTAAGAAAGGTTTTAGATGAGTTTGAGAAATCCTAGACACCAGTCTGAGTTACGCCAAACCAGAAAAGAACTGATTCTCGATATCTCAATTCATGTGTAACTATCCCATTATCATGATTCCTGTGACAGGAGTACCCAGTCATTTTCCCAATATAATTAATAGGCGGGCCCCCCCCCCAACGCATCCCTCACCACGTTGGACTGATATGGCGATTACCTGCCGAAATTTAGTTTGAAGTATACGGAATCACAAAAATTACTCATAACAGAAGTTTATCAGCGTGCAAGCGAGTGACCTGCAATCCAGTTCCTGGAAAGTTGCGTCATTCGTTGTGTATAATTGAAATTTGGCAAAAAACAGTTACACATATTCACAATTCATACCATCATCATTATTATCATATGGAATGATTAAGGGAGTTCACTTTATTTCTTTCGTAGCAAGGAAAATTATGCAGTTAGCTCATTTTGAAGGCTAACACAAGGGAATTTCAGATTTTTTCGGCTTGGCTTTTTGAATTCTTGTTGCATTTGTTGAGTCGTGACCTTAGCTAATCAGCTATCTACTTTTTCCACTTTCATACCAGTCCTGGCTGAAAAAGCGGAAGAGTAGTAGTTATTGATTAAGCGATATTGGGGTAGAGGACTCTTGACAAGTAGCATAATAAAGCTGAAATTTTACCTGAAAATTCCAAAACAACGCAATCATCATCGTCCTTTTTGACTATTTACTTTCTTGCATGCCAAGTGTTTGGTACATTGAAGTAAAATAGTAACATAAGATGATTGATGCAAGTTATACTACATTTTGGTAGCATTTTTCGAACAACCTTTTTTAAACTTTAGTATCTGGAGCATAGTGATAGTACTAGGGATAGTGACGTATCATAGCATAGTCCATATATAGGACTATAGCAAGGCAGTGACTTGCAACACCTTGCGGCTATAGGTTTTTGTTTACAGTTAGCCAGTAAGCAGACTGTATAATAGTGAATTAACTACTCTAAGTCTAAAGCAATTATGGACCTGGTTGCTAAACTGTAAACAAAACCTATAGCCGCAAGGTGTTGCAAGTCACTGCTGCTATAGTCCTATAATATGGACTATGCTATGATACGTCACTATCCTAGTACTATCACTATGCTCCAGATACTAAAGTTTAAAAAAGGTTGTTCGAAAATGCTACCAAAATGTAGTATAACTTGCATCAATCATCTTAGTTACTATTTTACTTCATGCTACCAACACTTGCATGCAGAAGTAAATAGTCAAAAAGAGAGATGATGATGCGTTGTTTTAAGGAATTTCCGGATAAAATTTCAGCCTTATATTATGACTACTTGTCAAGAGTCCTCATACCCAATATCGGCTTATAATCAGTTTGCTACTACTCAGGATTTCAGCTTGTTTCAGCCAGGATCTGGTATGAATGTGGAAAGAAGTAGATAGCTGATTAGCGAAGGTCACGACTCAAATGCAACAAGAATTCAAAATGCCAAGCCGAAAAAATCTGAAATTCCCTTGTGTTAGCCTTCATTCATAAGCTAACCGTGTAATCATCACTTGCTACGAAAGAAATACTAACTTCCTCATCATTCCATATGATAATAATTGATGATGGTATGAATTGTGAATATGTGTAACTGTTTTTTGCCAAAGTTTCAATTATACACAACGAATGACGCAACTTTCCAGGAACTGGATTGATGGTCATTCGCTTGCACGTGATAACTTGGTTTAATGAGTAATGTGTGATTCCGATACTTCAAACTAAATTCGCAGGTAATCGCCATATCAGCAACGTGAGGGATGCTTGCCCTATTAAATTATATGGGAAAATGACTGGGACTACTGTCGACAGGAAATCATGATAATGATGATTAGAAACAATGATGAGAATATCGAGAATCAGCGTAACCAGACTTGGTTGTCTAATTTCTCAAACTCTCTAAACCTTTGCTTACATAATAGTCTTCAGTACCCGTCCAACTTTCCGGGGTTTGGTCCAACGGGAAGACGCCAACTCGATCGAGAGACTCTCCACGGATGAAGCAATTTGGAACAACAAAAATAAACTCAAGAAACCAAACTCTCTAAATTTCAGATTGTCTATACTACAATCTACTATTTATTCTACGTTGTTGATTTACAACGTATCACGTCAAACTTTATGTCACACAATGTTCACAATACATGGATAATGATAAGGAAGAGTTAACACAATTTTCAAAACAGTTTGAAAAAAGGAAAAAATCAAAAATTAATAATTATTTCGCTCGAGAACCAAGATTCTATTCTTCAAGCCTATTGCTCTGTAGGAGGATGAGAAGTGGTAGTAGTGTATTCTTTTTTCCTCTGTTTACCATCTCTTGGCATACCAAATGCATCGTCATATGCCGGCAATCAAACCTCAGCTCCTTCTTGCCGAACCTCATTCTGCCCCAAGTTCCCTCTTACATGATATTGCCCCTCCAAACTCCGCCTCTAAGGACTCCTCCACCCCGTAATTAAACTCTCTCTCCAATTGGGCAACTAACTTAAGGCTAAATAAGTTGCATTCTAAAATTCAACAATTTCCTCATTCCACACATTAAACTGTTATCTCATTCTAACTTTAACAAATCATTTCTTCCACTTCAAAACTTGGAATACATCAATTTTGATTTGATTTTAACTATTCTTTCAATCTACTCATCTTAAATCAGATTAAATATCATTTTTCTTAAAACTATCATGTTATAATTGTTTGTAATCATTTATAAATACAAATCTCATCATATTATTAATATTATCAGCCGAATTAGATGTCTTGTCGTCTCGCTTCTCGTTTTGCTGAGTTTACTCCGACCTGGTACTGCAAGAATTCATTTGCCGCCACTTTGCATCACCATAGTTCTGACTAGTTCCGCAAACGCTAAAAGCCCGTTACGGTCAGTCAAACTCAAAGGGGTTGGTTTGGTCTTAAAACCTGAAAATAGTCTAGAAAACGAAGACTTCGCGACATGTATCATGTTAAATTTTGTCAGCCTGAGCTGTACATTATTTTGTGACTGCCAGAACCTGGCATGTCAATAATTAAATTGGCATACATACATATGTACAAGAAAGTCATGTTTACATCTTGTGAAATTTCTTAGAAAAAGCTATTACAATTGCCAATTATCCCTACTAGGACTGCTAAAAATAATATATTGTGTCCATTTCTCTCCAAGTTCGTAAGGTCCACATTATTCTCGTACCGGACTGGTCTGTTGTAGTATTTAGTTGATAATTGAACTTGTTTTGCGTACGGGATATTGTACTGTTGTTGTTGTTTTACGTCTCCTCCTTTCGCCTTTCTCCTCTTCTTCCAAAAACGCGAATAGATTTTACGGTAGCAGCTTGCTCCGTTCGTAATAACTTCTAAAATAAGTTTGTATGTCCAACAACTGGAAAATTGTAATCTCCCACGACTGGTTGTTGTTGATTTCATTTTGAAAAATGTTGTAACACCCTGATAGTGTCTCCGCCAAATTTAGACGTAATTGCTCTGGTTTGTTAGTTCTTGTTCTAACAAATCCACATAAATCTTACAAGACTTTCATAATTGGACTAACTGGTTGACTTTATACCAGTAAATCCGTTCCTCCCAAATAGGTTGAGAATCTGTAGCAGTGAAGTGTTCCGCTTTTAAAGCATCATGGAACATGGTATTTCCTCGCGAAGTGATTCTGGTTAAAGGTTGTACCCGATTGGTCATTATTCGAACTTCTATGTTGGTTGAACTTAGTATATGCCTGGATTTATTTACAATTGTCATTGGATGTGTCATGTGTGTAATTAGTTTACGTTTCAAAATAGCTACCAATACTTGGCATGCTTTTTGTTAGCAAACTTGTTTGTCCGGACAATCAATGCTTGTACCTATCCCTTGGATCTTGTACCTCACATTGCACATGATTCACTTCCATCCACATATTTGGTAATAGACGAAACGTGATGTTCGACTCAAATGATGTAGATTTTTAATTCTTGGATATTTCCATCTTCCACTTTGTCCTTAAACATAACTCTCAAACGCTCGATATCGGTTTGTAGTCTCCTCGTTATTGGGCCAAAGAAAGGCTGCAAACCTGTAGAGTCGTAAGGCTTCGAATAAGTGCGAAGATTGGGAAATCCGTTATTTCCATCTTGATAAAAGATGAACTTGGTCTATTGCTATTGGACTGTTGTTGACTGTTTCTTGAAAACTGATTACTGGGAAGGTTAAATATGGGAAAATCGGTACACTCCGTGGCCGCATTTTCCTCTAATAATGAGAATCATCTCTCGATTCCACATATTCACCATCTTCATGGTCTTGACTGTAAAAATTTGGATCATTGCTGTTGATTGGTATATATCTTCCATCCTTCATTACGCACAACATCGCAAAACCGGTCTCAGTAGGACATTCTTTTGCTTTGTGGTTGAGTCCACCGCATTTGAAACATACGAATTGTTCGGATGGGGCATTTTCTGGATAGTCTTCCTTCTGAATTTCCCCACTGACATCCATATCATTCCCTTGAGGGTTGGATTTGCTTGTGCTAGGCATTGAGTATCTGTTGGAAATGGATGACGTGTTGGGTGCTCCTCGTTTGTTGATTTTATCACATTTGCCACCTTTACCACCTTATTCCCATCTTTGTCCCTGCTTGCTGCTGTTGTCATTTGCCTCAGATTTTGGCTTGTTGCCTGGACGATTATCCTGTTTCCCCGGTGAGTTCTTCTTTAACTTCTCGTGCTCGTACATTGGTGGGATTTTGTTAATCAAACCTGTCAGTTCATCTTGAGCTTTCAGGTTCACGGTTGCAAGTTCGCACGCCAGGATCAAATCTTTTGCGCTGGATTTAAATCCTGTTCCGATTGCAACACGAAGACGTGGATGTAATCTCGACTGGGCATGCTTCACATGAAAATCTTCGTCCTTCTCTTTTGGGTAGCACGTTCGTGATAGTTCTACCATTTCATAAATAAATCGTTCAGTTGTATCATGTAAAGCTTGCTCTCTGGTCTTCAACTCCGTGATGCGAATGCTGTTGTGGTACCATCCATCATATTTGTTGATGAATTCTGTGCGAAAATCTTGCCAAGTTTTCACCCTATGTTGTTGGTGAGTCCACCATAATTTGTGATCCGGGGAAAGGATTGATTCCACGACTGATAAGTAGTCGGTTTGTAGAGTAGATCTGAAGTACAGTTCCACTTTGTTGAGGTATGCTTCAGCAGTCATTGATTTCATATCAAACAAGGGAGGTTTGATGTTTGTAGAAACTGTGAAAGGCGTACATTTGAAAAGCCTTTGCCAATGATGTTGACAAATCTTTCTTTCTATATTTCTTCTTTCCTGATGTTGAGGCAGCTGTTATTGCGTCCCTCTTCCTTGTCTTCATCGTCTTCTGATGAAGTATTTCCAATTGAGACTGTATCTCAGCTATGAGGTCAGCATTGTTGTTGATTCTCGAATTAAATATCTTCATTGTTTTGTCTAATAGCTGAAGTTGTCCTCGGTATCATGCACGAATTTGTCATATTTCGCCATGTGATCCGTCATCACTTGATTCATGTCTTTAAGCTTGGTGTTGAATGTAGCTGTAAGCTCCGCCTTGGCTTGTTCAATCAAACGTGTTACTTCTTCCAAAGAAATCATGATGACTTCTGATTGTTGTTGATAATCTTCAAAAAGATCAATGGAATCGATGCTGTATGATGACAAGTCCAAGTTGTTGCTATTTGCTGGTATGATTGTATATTTGTAGGTGAATCAAGTTGATGGTTTGGGTTGAATGAACGGTATTTACCACTGCGTAAGCTGCTTTCAGTCTTGCTTTGTGATAAAGCTAGTCCCCTCAACTCCTATTCGTCATAATTCAATACCAAATCTCAAAAGGTAATGTGTGTGTATGCTCAACTAGTCTTTGATAACCAAAAGTCAAATATTCTTCCACCTATCCTGTTTCAAGTCAACTTCCACTAAGCTAGACTGTATAATATGTGAATTACTACTTGAGTGCTAATGGCACTATGCCACCTGGTTGGCTAAACTGTAAAAAAAACCTATAGCCGCAAGGTGTTGCAAGTCACTGCTTGCTATAGTCCTATATATGGACTATGCTATGCCACGTCACTCTCCCTAGTACTATCACTATGCTCCAGATACTAAAGTTAAAAAGGTTGTTCGAAAAATGCTACCAAAATGTAGTAATAAATTGCATCAATCATCTTATGTTACTATTTTACTTCAATGCTACCAACACTTGGCATGCAAGAAAGTAAATAGTCGAAAAAGGATGATGATGATGCGTTGTTTTATGAATTTTCAGGTAAAATTTCAGCTTTATTATGCTACTTGTCAAGAGTCCTCTACCCCCAATATCGCTTAATCATGCTACTACTCTTTCGGTTTCAGCCAGGATCTGGTATGAATTGAAAGAAGTAGGTAGCTGATTAGCTAAGGTCACGACTCAAATGCAACAAGAATTCAAAGCCAAGCCAAAAAATCCTGAAATTCCCATGTGTTAGCCTTCAAATGAGCTAACTGCATAATTTTCCTTGCTACGAAAGAAATGTGAACTCCCTTAATCATTCCATATGATAATAATTGATGATGGTATGAATTGTGAATAAGTGTAACTGTTTTTTGCCAATTTTTCAATTGTACACAACGAATGACGCAACTTTCCAGGAACTGGATTGATGGTCATTCGCTTGCACGCTGAAAAACTTGGTTTATGAGTAATTTTGCGATTCCGTATGCTTCAAACTAAATTCGCAGGTAATCGCCATATCAGCAACGTGAGGGTTGCTTGCCCTATATAAATATATGGGAAAGTGGACTGGGATCTACTGTTGAAATGAATGATGATGATGATAGAGCAATGACGAGATTACGAGTATCAGCGTAACCAGACTTGGTTGTCAATTACTCAAAATCTCTAAACCTTTGCTTACAGAATTAGTCTTCAGTACCCGTCCAACTTTCCGGGGTTTGGTCCAACGGGTGACGCCAACTCTCAAGATGACTCTCCTCTTTGAAGCAGTTTGGAAACACAAAATAAACTCAAAAACCAAACTCTCTAATTTTCAGATAGTCTCTACTACTATCTACTTTTTTTCTACGTTGTTGAGTACAACGTATCACGTCAAACATGTCACACAATGTTCACAAACATGGATAATGATTAGGAAGAGTTAACACAATTTTCAAAACAGTTTGAAAAAAGGAAAAAATCAAAAATTAATAATTATTTCGCTCGAGAACCAAGATTCTATTCTTCAAGCCTATTGCTCTGTAGGAGGATGAGAAGTGGTAGTAGTGTATTCTTTTTTCCTCTGTTTACCATCTCTTGGCATACCAAATGCATCGTCATATGCCGGCAATCAAACCTCAGCTCCTTCTTGCCGAACCTCATTCTGCCCCAAGTCCCTCTTACATGATAGGTTTGGGTAAGTATAGAAATCATGATGACAATCTTATTTGTTGCAAGGGAAGTTAACTTGGAATTTGAGGAAAGGTTTTCTTTCTCATTGGAATACATTTGTGTATTCAAAATTTTGTGACAGAAGTATGCGTGTTAGGATAGCAACGAGGAACGACCATGCTATTTCAAAACCCATTACTTTTGGTCAATTTAAATAATTAACCCGCTATGATCGAACATGACAGCCAGAAATGTTTTTGACAGCAACCGCAACATTAATTACATGTAATATACGTATGTAATTCATTTTATAAGGAATATTATTTCAAGACACTTGAAACATCACAGGGAGATTGCGCCATTTCCATGTAACTGAGTTATGCTTATCGATTATATAAACTTAAATGTAGTATTATTTGGGAAAGATAAATTATTGGTTTCTTCCTTAACCATCCATTTGGAGAATATTAAAAACGCATAATAATATTATAGTTCTTCTTTATTGTATATCGAAATCGATATCTTTGAAAGCAGCTCATCATATATTCTCATCTGCATTCAGTAAAGCAAAGGCTTATACATTTTATTTTGTGAATAGCACTAACGGTTTGTCCGGAAATGTGGAAAAACTCAAAAATTCGTGTTCAGTACTCTCCCGCCAAAATGGTAATGGTTTTATCAAAACCGACAAAAACCCGTCTGTCGCAAGCGATGCGATCTAGATTTCAAAGGAACTGAAGTGTTTATCTTTAACCGTATCGCAATAAAAGTGTTTTGACGGAATGCTGTACTTTAGACAGAAAAAAACCCATAACTCCTGAAAAATTTAACTTTGACACATAAAACTTGGGGAATTAACGTAACGGAAGGAGTGACATCTCTTGTGACAGGTGAGAGGTTCTTTAATTGAAAAAATTGACGGGCCCATATCTAAAGACGCCCAGGGGCTATGACCATGATTTTTCAGGGATTGGTAGACAAGCCATATGGGGCCAACCTGACACTCGCAGATTTTGCACCTACGTTAGCATTTTGGTTTTAAAAAATGATTTCAAAAATTAATTAGCTTCAATTACTCATTCAAATTTTCAGTTTTTTGGAAAATTCTTTTTGTATTATGTGCCATTCGACTTAAACTAACCAATAATTCACTGCAATGCATCCATGAAAGAATTGGTCTGCTGAAAAATCAACATTTCCGAAATTTTTATATGGCACGTGCCGAGTGAAAGTCACATCTTTAAACCATCATATCCTTGACAAGAAATAGAATTTTGCCATGATTTTTTTTGCATGCGGTTTCATTTGCAATTCTCTAGAACTGAAATAGGATGTCTGAAAGCTTAGTAAAATAAGCCACTGTGGTATATAATGTACTAATTATTTGCAATGTTCAAGAAAGTCTGATTAGCTTGCAACACAACGTATTAGCTTGTTTTTCAGAAAGGAATCTCAGCTCCACCATAATGAATAATAAAAACTTATTTGGTTTTCTCTTCTTAACCTCATCTAGAATTGTTGGAAATAGTGTTAAATACTAATGTTAGTCAAACCTTGAAATGATTTAACAGGAACAAAAAGTTGTTTTGGTTCCAGCAGAGGTGTTCTCCTAATGAGACAGCGGATGTGGAATAATGAGTTTTCGCAATAAACGAAGTATATTTTCCTTGCAAAATCTGAGGCAAATTTCATATAAAAGAAGAATGACTTTCAAACTTTTCTATCAAAACCAAATCGCATTTTCAGCCAATATCATGTCTTCCGCAGTTCCACTAATTTGCTTAGTATTCCTATTTGGAGGAATCTCAGGCCATTAAGATTACGACCAAGCGGTTTTCCACCAGGCTTAGTACCTAGCTCCGAGTTATCATCACGAAGTTCTGCCAATTCACCAGGAAAACCAGGATATTGTTAGTATTGAAGATGACCGATATATTGAGCCTGAGCGTCCAATAATGAAAGAGCAGTCTGAACCTCACTTTTATGCCATAGAGTAACCAAAACCAGCCCCAAAAAAGCCGATAAAATTAGCAAGACTGGATTCAAGCAAAGCTAGACGTCAACCAACTAATAAGGGTCCAATTCAAATGCAGCCTATTAAAACTGCAACACCACCCGTACTCAAAAAACTTCCTAACATTGTGTTAAAACCTAAAAACTAGTTTGAAAAACTACTGCACAAGTTAAAAATGGAATTTGTATTACAGGGAATAAAAAGGAATTTAAAAAATTTATTGAGCGGGACATCACATCGTCTTCGTTTTGTCCGTTTTGTATTTAAATATTAAGATCTGCACATCGGAATTTTCCCCAGACGTCACCAACACCCCGCCGGCGCTCACTCGCTCGTCGTACATTCCAGTCAAGCCGTTTATAATTTGCGTATCACCTTAGCTTTGTTTTGGAATACACATAATTCCTAATAATATCATATAATTTTATGTTTTGTAAATTTCATTTAAATGTGTATTAAAACCACAGTAAAACTACTCTTCTAGCTTTCCATCCTGACTATGCAAATACATGTACCAAAGCGAAAACAGCGGACGATTGACTTTTTTCCAGGCAATTGCAAAATAGCGAAAGGAGTTTTAAAACCCTAAGAAAATACATATGTAGTAGTAAACCAAATGGGGTGAGCACTCGTTAAAAACAACTTTGATATGGAATTAATGCGTTGTATAAACTAAAACTAAACTCAATAATAAATGAGTAAATTCTAAAAACTCATGTATGTGGAGAACTCTTCAGCATTGAGAGTCATTGTTTTACAGCGATTGTACCTAACAGCTATAGACATTGAATGGTAAAATAAATAAAAAGCTGTTGTTTTAAAACTCCGACATTAGGTACCTAAAAACTAATTTAAGTTTGTCAAATTGTACATGTTTTAATACACAATGTTTTTAACAAAACTTGTTTTTATTCAAATTGTCAGCAAAGGGAAAGGTATCTGGTAACCTACTTAGTACTGGGAACATACTCATTTAGCCTTAAAGGTATTAACATGGAAAGTGTGGTAGTTTGGGAATCCATCGAAAAGTTTTGTTTTACAAAAGTTCAACTGTTTGTTAATGTTACAGCCTATTTCTTTTTTCTACGTCGCAGTTGAATTTCAACCGGGGTTCCGTTCGGTCAAACAAATTATTGTTAATTTTCAAACAACATTTTCGTCCAAATACCTTCAATTCTTCATTGTCACACGAATTATAAAGGGTTATTTACAAAATGGCTGAGATTAGCGACATTGTAATAAATGCAGAACACATCTCCTCAGGCTCTCTATCGGAGCATACAGCTCTCACTCCGTGGATTAAATTTGGAGTTACGGTCTACAAATACAGTTTTGGTTTGCTCCCAGCAGTAATTGCTGATATTGAAGTTCGGGAACGCGATATCCAGTTCCGAATTCACAGGGGCATGTTATCCACGTTATTGGCCATATTTTCATTTATTGGCGCCATTCTCATGATGCTAAGCTTGCTGTCCTTATTAATCCTCAAGTTCTACTCTGCACTTCACGGGGAAATGGGAATCTTGCAAATTTGCTTCATAGTTCAAATAATTATTTGCACTTTGTTCTGCCTCTCAACGTTCAAGACTTACCTGACCACAATGGAAACTGTTGGCTATCACAATGAACTATTGGGAAACAGAATGAGTTTGCGTAAGGACAACTTACAATAAATTTGAAAATAGAAAAAAATATGTAAATACTAATTTAAAAAAATATTTACCAGGCTTTAATATAGATGCACGAGAGTACCGACTTCCTGGTGCCTTGCTGAGTGGCTTTATGATTGGTGTGTGTATCTTCATCCCTCCATTTCCAATAGTTGCTTGGATACTTGGCTTCGAACCAATTTCCCTTTTCCTCAATGAGTTTTTCTTGCCCCATCCATACAATCAGTCAGTTTTGGTGGTTTGCTTCCGCAACTTGGCAGCAATCACCGGAACTGCAATTGGTGTAGGTATTTTTGTTAAGTACATGGCTTTAAATCTCATTATACCCATCGTATTTTGCATGTGTGTCACCTCCTACTACAGAACTCTGATGAATGGAAACTTTACTGAAGCTCAGTTTTTAAAATATTACAAGCAATTCTCAATTTATGGTGTAATCCTGAGAAAAATTGGTTGTGAAAACACAATCCGAATGGTTGTCTGGGGCCAGTTTTTTCTGACATTTACGGGGTGGTTTACAATCAACTGCTTTTATATTCTGCCCATGTTTATCAATCTAATGTTTGCTTTGGCAACTGTTATAGGATTTGGGTTGGCGATTTCTTTGTTACGACTTGCAACAAATTGCTCTAGCATGAGCAATGAGCTACTTTGGCTCAAAAGAAAACAATTTTTTACTTTCAATCGGAGTCGCAAAAATTACTACTTCTCAGCAAGTTGGAGGGCTCAGCAGCCTTTTCCACTGAGGTGTGGGGATAGGTTCCATTTAAATAAAGATGCTATTATAAACTACGTTGAGGTACTCAATAATAATCTCACTGACGCTATTTTATTGGTAGTACCTTAATCCTTCAAAAACAATTTAATCACCGGTTCACATTTAATCCACTTAAGGTTCTAAAGAGTAACAAAATTAAAAATATTTAAGAAAAGTTTCCGTTCACTAGTTTTCATAGAGTATTAAATATTGTTGTTTTAATGAATAACTTTATCGTTATGAACAAATTTAGTATAGTCCAATTTTTGACACTGTTGCATGTAATCTATTGTAAATAAACATGGATTGGATTTAAAGTAAGATTATAGTATTATAATATATCGGATTGGTAGTATAGAAAATATTATGTACCTGACAACATATTTTGGATTCTTCATAATTTAGCAATTATTCATAGGTAACGTAGAAAATGTATTTACTATAATAATTTGTTATAAAATATATCTATTACCTTTTTTAATTTTTGTCAACACCTTGCTAGTTTCTTTCTTGGGGCTAATTTGTCTACTGGTAATTGCTGCGCGATGATTTTTAGTCCAAAATAATGTGTAACATTAGACATTTACACCAGAAATGATAGCACGGTAAAAATAGCTTAATGGTACACGTATTTGACAAGAATGGACTTTCAGTTCTTAATAAATCAGCAACTGCGGAGGTTCCTGCATGTGTAATGCTTCCTTGAACAAGTTGAAACTCGACTAAATCCTCCACTAATCAACAGAACATCAGACAACAGAATCAACAAATTCTTCAAGTTGGGCGTAGAGTGTTATGTAATATGGTTGCGCATTTGCTCTTACATGTACATGCATTTATCTCAAGCAACAAGCTGGTCAGTTTTGCAGACAGAACAAAAACCTGTAATTTTAGATAGACAGTAATAAACTTTGTTAATTGAGAAGAAATTTAATATCACATTCACAAGTTACAGTTTTACCTAAGTGTAACCAAGCAGCCCAACAATGTCTTTTGGAATAATACAAAAATTACCTTCAATATTCGGTTTAGTATAATTGTCAAAGGAATTGTAAATTAAGATGAATCAAATGAAAAATCAGACAAATTGAAAAGCTAAGAAAGTTAGCAAACCTTTTATATCAACGGACGGACAAACGGAATATTTAAGGTATCTCCGTTTCTTAAGCAAAAGACTCCTCCGCTAAGAGCTGTCATAAGCGAAGAAATATTGTAATACTTTCACACACTCTGGTGCATCTCAGCGGTGCAGCAATTTCATCCAGGATGAACATTCAACAATCAAGTTTTTGTGAGACTCCTCTAGATTTGATGATATCACAACAAGTTCAATTGTTGCCCTAGGTCTACGCTCTGGTAGTAGTTCAGTAGCTAGAAAAGTTGAGTAAGAATTCTGTCCTTGAATTCACATCCGATATCATTGCCTCACTAAATAAACCCACTACGTTCAGGTATTCTTTTGAAGCGTAGTGGGAAGAGACTATGTGTTTCTGTTTTTGACCTGCACTAATGAGCGGAAGCCACTTTTATTTAAGTAAACATCTACTGTGGCTCATCAGCTAACCAACAAGCAAAATGACAAATCTTGTTCACTAAAATAATGTAATATAAAATGCGAGATCGATTTAGAAGAAACTTTTTCCCACAGGTATACTCATTGACATTGTGCTGCTTTTTTAGTTTTAGTGCTCTGGTTCATTTGTTTGAATTTTTAATGCACACTTTCAACCTCGCCCAAAACATGTCAACTATCTTGGCAATAGTGTCCAGTTCATGTCTCAAGTACATGAATTTTTCGTTTCATGTATCATTCATGTGACTCAGATATGAAAGGAATTTTTAGCAGGCTACATGACATGAAACACGAATTTTTTGGCACCATACATAAAAATTGTCGATTTATTAGAAAGTTGGGTAATTTTCGTCATAATGCATGTGACATGCATGGTATGATGATACATGAAATGAAATGAATTTTTGGCCTACATGAAATTCATAGTTACATAACATGAAAGGGAATATTTCCTTTACATGCAAGACATGCGAAAATTTTACATGAAAGGACATGAACTGGACTTGGCAATAATATAATTTTAAAATTATGTAATACCTTTTAATTCGTTACCTCCATATTCAGCAGAGTAACAGGCTTGTTGAATTTTCTACCCATAAATCTGCACCAAGGGGAATTTACACCAGCTAAAATCAACACGGTGCAAATAATCCCATTGGTACAAACATTGGGAGAGAATAAACCTGCAAATATAATTAAAAGCTGGATCACAAGTCTAAAAAAGGAACTGCATTCAATGCTGCCTGGGAGGTGGCTTCCACTTAACTAAATCATTGTGATTGTTGCAGTCCTTTATTATGAACAGGTTTTTAGATTTCTTAAAAATCAACAGCTCAGAACTGGAAGGAAGCCTGAGTCAGTCACCGCATAAACTTGTATCATCAGAGCTGTCATTACAACATCCGGATTTTTTCAACACGTGATGGCATCCCGAACAAGTTCATGGTAATTACCTGCACAATGGATGAAAGAGACGGGGTGTTCTACCGTGCAGACTTTTTCAAGCCCACTTAATCACAGTTTTAATGAATAAACCCCGACCCAATCGGAGATGTGCGATGTTACCTTTAGCCGCGTATGTTAAAACTTCGGCCTCACTTAAAAAACGTGTCATAGTGGAAATCCTTCACTGGACTAGCTTTCGAATGATATATCACACACGTAAGCTGCTGTCATGTGAAAGTGCATGACCTTTGACCTCGCGTTCGAAAGTTCGAATTTCAATTTGCCAATGCATATTAATTACAAATTCAAGCACTGCAGTAAGCTTTCTAATGGTATTCATAACTATCGTGGACCTTTGACCCTATTCGAAACCTTCGGATTTGAATTATCAAATGCATTTCATCATCAGATAGAGCAATTACTTTCGAAATGATATATCATAAGCTATAATGGTCATTTGCGAACCATTGACGTGCACTTTGACCCTGTTTCGAAACCTCTGATTTGAATTTGCAATGCCATAATCATCATCAAGTACGTGCAATACCTTGGCGATATGATGTATCATAAAGCCCTAATGTGACGCCTTAGCATTATATGTTTGCGCCTTATCATTTGACCTTGTTCCCGTGACCCCAGTAACCCATCTACCGAACTTAGCCTCCGCTCTACCCTTATCAATCGATTGGTGAAAACAGAATTTTCAAAATGGTCAAACGCGTTCGAAAGTTAAAAAAAAAATTTTTCGTTGACAGACAGACGACAGGGGGGACGACAGACGACGGCGACAGGGTCACGATCGGACGACAGACACGACACACATAAGTCTTCTTAAAATGTAACCTAAAGCTACATAATAAAGCGTGATGACTGAGTCAAACGCTGGATTTATATAATCATGAACTTCACACGAGCTCCTCTGGCTTTGCCCGAAAAAAGTAATGTGTTTTATTTTTGACGCAGAGCTGTCAGCTCTACTTATCTACATGCTCTATGATGCAATGCATAATTAAAAAGTGCAGCGTTTACGATATTCTAAATTCCGGTCGGCGTAGAGTCAGAAACCTGCAATTAAATACAAATTCTTCAACAAAATACTTAAAGAAACCGAATCAAGAAAAGGTTGTTGCTTACGAGCCCCACGTTCAGATGAGCGGATGACCTCGTCTCTAACATAAAAAATAATTCGATGCAATGCACCAACAGCGGTGTGCGAAGCATTGTTTGTAAAGAATTTCTGTAGGAATAAGTATGATGACGTCGAAACTTGTTTTAGGGTAAACTTTGAACTGAAAAAAGGATTATTCCGTATTCATTCAAAGACTAATGAAATGATTAGAAATGCCAGATAATTAATAATCAATATGTTTTGCTACACTGAATATACGGTAGAACTCAATGACGGCCGAAGTTTTAAAAACAGCATGAAGCGAATTACAAAAAGTCAATGGAATGCTTATATGATCATTAGCTAATTAGATGAGACTCCTAAAAAGTAACGGAGGAAAATTCATTTAGAAAATCGTGAAATGAAATCGTTTTTCACATGTATATAATTGTAGTTTCATCTCTCATGAAAAGACACTAGTTTTCACCATACAACAGCAACTTTTGGCAAGGATGTAGAAAAATCAGGCCATGTGCAAGCAAATGTTCTGAAGCACATCGTGCAAGCAAGCTCTCTTTAATTCTTGCGCTACTTGGTGCTTTTTCTGCGCATTTTGCTTTATTGCCTGCGTTGTGCCTGCCTGCCCTTTATTTTGCTGTTTCGTTATACACAAGCGGTACATGGCCAGATCCACCAAACAGCCAAAAACAGCATTCAGACCAGCAAATTTTGATAAGCAAACAGCTGTTAAATAGAAAAAGCAGTTTCCAAATAAAGCGCTGTGTTGCTGATTCCCAACACTGGTGTCATCTTCATGGCGCAAGCCAAGTTTTATGAACCTACGTTTAGCGCGACGATCATGATGCATGATGATAACACAAGCAGAGAGAGCCTCAGCTCTTCTACAGATTCGGCCTTAACTTAATTAATAGATATATTTCCAATTGGCACTTACAAAAACTATCTGGCATTCCGTTATCATCATATAAAAAACCCATGAATACTTCATTAATTCATCACCTAATACAAAGGATTTTTAAAAATTCTGGTTCAAAAAATTAATGAGATAGGACATAACATTCGCTTTGTTTAGCTCGATTTTCATTTAAATATTAAGATCTGCCCGTTCGCATTTATCCCACGAAATTACCAACACCCGGCATAATCGCGCATCTGGTTCATATTTATTTCATATAAATTGTATTAACGAGTTGAAGTAATAACTTTCTGAAAATAACTCGTTTACATTCCAGTCATACCATTTAGAATTTGGGTACCAACTAAAAGAGTTGTCGTTGAAATATATGTTACAAAATTCTTAATGGCTATCAAAAAAATATTTTATGGAGTTTTATTGCGATTTCAATGTTGGATTTATTTATTTATTATATTATGGCTTATAGGCCTTTGGGCCCATGGTAGCCTCGGTAATATTTTTCACAATAACGAATGCAACATTAACAGAGTTCGTTTGAATAATGAATCGCATTACACTAAAATATTTACAAGTTGTGTGACATAGCGTTTCTGTTGACAAAGTTAAAACAGTTTTAAGTATCATTATGCCTTTGGAATATTTTACATAACAATTTATGACATTTTATTGAATCAGACTGCCCGCGAACATAAATAGTAAGACATCAAGTTTATGATTTTGCTAACACGAGTTAATAATACATTGCATTAGGACTGTACTCCGTGTCTTTATCGTCATATCCGTAGATTTTGGCTATGGTATGATAGGTCATTTAGCTTTGCCTTTTATTTCTTCAAATAAGTACTCGTGTTCGCTTTCATCCAACGTTTCGCTTTTCGCTATGTATTCCTGAGTTTGTGTTAGTGTCGTTCTATCAACTTCTTGCATTTGACACATGAAGTTTCCGAATTTGAGCTCTACTCATTGAATGACGATTTCAAAAACTGTGTCAATTCATCAACTGGAATTGTTGTAAACCCGTACCATAAAAACCTTTTGAAATGAAAAATTTTATTGATCTGTGAGTGTAAAACATGCCCACATGCAAACTTTCCCATTTTAGCAATTAGTCAAAGAGGAACGAAGGAAATTATTTATTTTAATAATTTGTTGCTAAAATATATCGATTACGTTTTCTTATTGTTTGTCCACACTTTTGCTAGTTTCTTTCTTGGCGGCTAATTTGTCTACTGCCATAATTGCTTGCGCGATGACTTTTAGTCGAAAATAATGTGCAAACATCGTAGACATTTTACACACAGGAATTGATATCACGGGAAAATAACCTAATGTTACACGTATTTGACAATAATGAGCTTTCAATTCTTCATAAATCTGCAATTGCGGGGGATACTGCATGTGCAATGCTTCCTTGAACAAGTTGAAACTAATCAACAGAACATCAGAAAACAGAATCAATAAAGCCTTCAAGTTGGGCGTAGGGTGCTATGTAATATTAGTTGAGCATTGTTCTCAAGCAGCAAGCGGGTCAGTTTTGCAGACATAACAAGAACCTGTATTTTTAAATAGAAAGCAATAAACTTTGTTGTGTAAGAAGAAATTTAATATCATATCGTAAGCAAAGAAATATTGTAATACCTTCACACACTCTGGCGCATCTCAGCGGTGCAACAATTTCATCCAAGCAGAATATTCAACAATCAAATTTTTGTGAGACTTCTCTAGATTTGATGATATCACAACAGGTTAAATTGTTGCCCCAGGTCTACGCTATGGTAGTAGTTCAGTAGCTAGAAAAGGTTGAGTAAGACTTCTGTCCTTGAATTCACATCCGATATCATTGCCTCACCAAATTAAAGGAAGTGGAAGTGGGAATAAGCTATGTGATTCTGTTTTTGACCTTCACTAATGAGCGGAATCCACTTTTACTTATGTAATTATCTACCGTGGCTCATCAGCTAACCAACAAACAAAATGGCAAATCTTGTTCATTGTATAACGAAAGGAATCTCACACTCACACTACCGTTAGAAACATCAAAAGTATTAATGATTTTTTATGTTTGGGTTGCTTTCACATCTTGACCTGCGATAATGTGCAGAAGTGTATTTTTTATTTCAGTAATTATCTATTGTGGCTCTTGAACTTGTTAACAAACTGAATGATGTGAGGTTTTTAGTAAACTTATATAATATAATATCGAAACTTTCATTCAATTCCTAACCCCTACAATAAAATTCTAAATGAACATTTTTGACAGGTATACTCATTGCTTTTGTGCTGCTTGTTTAGTATTAGTGTGCTACTGGATTTGTAAATTTTGTGCCCACTTTTAGACATGCTGAAAATATGTCAATTACCTTTTATTATTATTTAAATCCTGTAACTTTTCAACTGTTAATAATATAATATAGCACGTTTTTATTCGTTATCTCCATATTCAGCAGAGCAACAGGCTTGTTGAATTTTCTACCCATAAATCTGCACCAAAGGGCATTTACACCAGCTAAAAACAACACGGTGCAAATAGTCCCACTGGTACAAACATTGGGAGAGAATGAACCCGCAAATATAAATGAAAGCTGGATCACAACTCTTAAAAAGGAACTCCATTCAATGCTGCCGGGGAGGTGGCTTCCACTTAACTAAATCATTGTGATTGCTGCAGTCCTTTTATTATGAACAATTTTAGGTTCTCAAAAATTTACTCGAATCAACAGCTCATAACTGGAAGGAAGCTGAGTCAGTCACCACATAAACTTGTATCGTCAAAGTTGGTAAACATCACGGATTTTTTCAACACGTGTGGCGTCCCGGCAAGTTCATTAATACCTGCACAATGGATGAAAAGAGACGGGGTTGTCTACTGTGCAGACTTTCTCAAGCCCACCTAATCAAGTTTTTATGGATAAGTGGATGACTGAGTTGTGGCTGGATGCTATACCCTTGAGCTGATGAAAGCAAAAATAGTGCAACCCCCAACTCTTCTTTCGACACGTGTTGCAAGAGAGGTTATTGTGCAGCAGATTTTTCATTGAGTTGAGACAACACACGAGCTCTTGACTTTGATTAAAAAAAGTTCACCTATGTATAATTCATGACGGGTAACTGCATGTTATAAACATAATAAAAACTGCAGTTTTACGATACTCTAAATTCCGGTCGGTCAGGTCAGAAACCTTGCCAATTCAAATACAAATTCTTCATCAAATATTTAAGCAAGGAAGGATGTTGCTTTACGAGCCCCACGTGTCAGATGAGCGATGAACTCGTCTCCAATATTAAAAATATCGATACAATGGCCAACAGCGGATGCAAACACTGTTTGAAAAAATTGCTGTTGAGTATGAAGGCGTCGAACTTTGTTTTTTATTTTGAGTAAAGGTTGAACGGAGAAGCTTCTTCATTTTTAATTCAGACTAATGAAACTGATAGAAATGCATGATAATTAATTATCTTTTTTCTACACTTGAATATAAGTAAAACTCAATGAGCAAAATTTGTAAAAAACAGATTGAACGTAATTACAAAATTTAAGGAAAGGCTTCATAATGTCATTAGTAATTAGACGGGACTCCTAAATGTAAACGGAGGAAAATTCATGCAGAAAATGATGATAGGAACTATCATCTTTTATTGCATATAATTGCGTTGCAACTATCTTGAAAAGACACTGGTTTCACCATACATCAGCAACTTTTGGCAGGGTTGTGGAAAAATAGACAAGGTAAGTTTGTAAACGCTCTGAAGCATATGGTTGAGCAGGTATCTATAAAACAAGGTAATAAAGGTTTTTCCACTCTCATAAACAATCTTGTTTTACCACATATCATATACCAATCTTTCTCAACATGGTTTATTTCACAAATGATGATTTGATAGTGACTACAGACGTGTAAACTTTTATTAATATGATTCATCCTCTTTGAATAGACAGGTATTCCAAACTAAACAGTTTATACATTGTGTATTTATGCGTATTTGGCGATGTAAAGTGACATTTAGCTTTAGAAAATCAATTAATTTCAAAAGAATTTTTATATATTAGGTTTCAAACTATTTTTTTAAATTGTTGAATTGATATGCTACATTTTACTCGGGTGTCCACCTACTAATTAATATCAAGTTAAGCATTCAATTAAAATAAGACTAAAATCAAATAATCGATGTAGTTTTAAATGCATTTCTCATAGTCATTAATTTCACGCAAGCAATGTGATTATGAAGCCACGAATTAACGATTTCAAAAATAAGGCGAGGAGGAAATGAGTGGATGAGTCAAGCTGTGTTTACATACAAGCTGTGTTTGAGAATCAAGGTCGGTTTATTGTGTGCAGCTCAAGAATCAAGAAGCACGGACTGGTTTTAGTCAGCAAGCATTCGTAAGCGTTGCTTTCGCTAGAAGTAGTGCTACCTATAAATATTTCAATGTTGTCTATACCCACTCTACAAAGTTTCTTGAAAATGTGTTATATCTACGTTAAATTCACTGACTGATGGTGACGGTGGTAGTTTATTTGTGATGGTTTTAATTTACATAATTTATGCTTTAGTATAATAAATGAAACGATAATTAGTTGTTGCTGGCGAATTTGGAATCGTAAATGCGTAACAGAAATTAGCACAGCTAGATTTAATTTTAATACGAAGGGAAGTTGTAGATTTGTACTCAACAGTGGTAAAGAAGAGATAATATGAGTTGATACTAATACGCAATTAAAAAGTATTCGAGTATCATTCTAGCACATCAAACCATTTGATGGAACAGCTGACTAATTTTAATATTTCACTGACCACATCAACGACTAAACTCGCTCATATTATTTGTTTATTTGCATCATGATTTCCTTCAAAAAGGTTAACTAAAAATTAGCCACGCGTTTGTCTACCTGAATTTCACGTTATTTCCACCAAATAATACCAAAAAATGTATGGCCAATTTAGGTCACGTCAACTCAACGTCAATTCCACACATTGAAAATATAGTGGTTTTATGTTTGTAAGGGTACTTGTAGACCACGTAAAAGTAACGTAGATAAATTCATACATCTCAAATGCTTAAAATGAACGGTTACTTCTACGTGCATTTTAGTAGTCCTTTCCACTGTGGCCTTTCCACCATTTATTAAGGTGGTTTCTACTAAAGCCTGTAGATTGGGTATGCTCGTGGTTGCAATTAATGGCAATGTTGCATGTTTGTTCAAAGGTATAAAGCTCGTGTAAGTGCAAAATCTTGTATTATTAGGAAAGCTTCTGATTCTTCATAGCGATATCTTGCAAACTCGCCTGCTAATACTTATGAAGGTAGCATAAAGCAACTGGCTTTCCGGTCTACTGTTCTACTTGGCAAAGAAAAATGTTTGGAGGAGCATCTTATGTGTGTTGATGTGGTTGTATATTCTTTTTTGATTGTCGATTAAAGGTTGGCTATTGCTTTGCAAAGATGTTATGAAAAAAACGATACATACATTCAGGAAGCGTTGAAGTATGACATGTGAGATTTAAAATAGGATGATCCTGGTCAGTACCAATTACCCAAACTTATTTTCTATCTGAAGTGAAATTTTTGGAGGTTAAGTTTGCAGTTCACTTTTTCAGGAAATCGGCCATTCATTTGAAAATTCCGGAAATTTGTAATTTCCGGTAAAATTTCGTCGGAGGTCCTCCAAACATTTTTTAGGCACGTATTTACTCACAATGTCTGAAAAATGCAGGCGGGTTTCGAATGCATTCCTTTATATGATGTGCGAGTTTATAGTAAAGTAAAATAAAAGGTTAAGGAAGCATTTGATAAATGTAAAATCTGATTTTTTCGAATTTTCGTTTTCTCAAATTTTACAGTATGCTATAATTCTGCTAATAATGGTTATAATAATCAATATTTAATTATAACTTCACGCTAACCACACACGGCCATGCCAGATAGCAGTGAATGCAAAAGTATGTGTGATGATGACTTTAATAATTTAGAAACTCTTACTTCAAAGATAAAATTCCAATGCATAATAAATTGTCTACTATTTTCCATTTAAACAAATACTAAGTAGAATCAAGTATTTACTAAAAATATTTTCCAAGAGAAGAAAATTTCAACCTGTTTAATGCCAATTTCAGAAAATTTATTATCACACAAAAATTATTTATCCCTGTTGCATACCGTATTCAATTTTGCTCCTCACGTAGCCTCCCAGGGCACTACTGAAAACTTCTGGAACACCCGGGTATTTACAGGCGTGGAAGCTCTTAAATCCACAAAAGTACTTTCCTTCACAAATCAGCGGTCCTCCCACATCCCTCTCGCAAACCGCTTCGGGAGAGTAAACCTGTCGCATGCATAAATGCTGGTCATTCAACTTAAGATTCGAATCCAGCCCTGAAACCTTTTTACAATCCTCTTCTCCAACCGGAACAAATCCCTGCTTTCCTACAAAATTGCTCTTATCATTGAAAGTGTATTCTTTTGATTCTCCAGTAATCCATATCCATTTGGTGGGAGTTGGGCGAGCTCATCAGTTTTTATCGGAGTCTTGAGTAAAACGAAAGCCACATCCCAGTTATGAAAGGGTTGTTGTAAGTCTCTCGAAATGTTTTGGGAAACATTTTTCTCAAACTTATCCTTAAACATTACTGAAGTATATGGGTGTTCATCATATGTTCCACTTTTGTAGTGGTAAATCACAGGCGAATAATTTCCCTACCCCCATTAGCCATTATGCATTCTGCCGAAGTAACAATCAGCTTGGGAGTTAGGAGCGTTCCTGTGCACGTCTTTTTTCCTCACCGATCCTAACAAGGTAGCCTGGAACCTTCGGGTTGGGGAATTTGAGTTGCAAACATGGTCTTATCAAAAGTAGCTCGGATTCTTGACGCGCATTTTTTTTTATTTTTAATCCAGGAAATCAACGGTGCAACACGCTGGTAGATGTTGGGTCTACGACACATCTTGAATGGCTCACAGCTTTTGAACGAAGCAATCCCACAGAGAATGGTTTCCTATTTTTGTCAGCGCAAATGAAAGGTCCTCCTGAATCCCCTTTTCCAACTGTCACCCAGAATCTCCTCCACCAACTGATAAATGCATGTTGGTGGGTTTAGCGTATCTCCCATGTCCTGCCATTGTATCAAACGACATGGAAAACGCCTTTGCGTTTGAATGAATGGGAGTCATAAACTCCATCAAGTCATCACTCCCAAATCCTAATTTTTCATGCACGTTCCCATAGCCAACCAGGTAACCATAGCTACCATAATTTGGAACGTAGTCGGCCGGCTCCAAACGAATGGGTTGAATTTTCCCAATTTCCAGGTTGAGAGGACGAGAAAGATGAAGTAGAGAGATGTCATGACCAGCTGCGGGGTCGTGTGGATTCCAGTCATCGTGTCGGATGATTTTATCAATGTAGTATTTGTCATCCTCTGTTGCGTTAGCTACGTGAGACTGTCCTGCAATCACGTAGGCTTGCTGTTTTTCCCCGTAGTTCACAAAGCTCCCATCATCCTCGACAACAATTTCGTCGTTTTGTCTCACGCAGTGGCCGGCTGTGATGATCCAGTCTTTGTTGTAAACTGTACCACCACAACTGCTTCCAGTTTTGAATTGAACTTGGTGCGGATATTCGTTAGGGCTGGCTCCTTGGAGGGCTCTGGCTCTGTCTTCAAAACAAATTTAGTTTTTATTTGTAATTGTTCAATTTATATTAAAATGAAATAAAATAATAAATACGTACTTTTCAAAACGAGCAATGATTTATGTAGCTCTACACCCTTTTCGGTTTTGCAGCAAACAACTATTTCATTGCCATTCATACCAGGTTTGAGCTGACAAGGCTCATTACGGAGAACCAGTTTGAAAGGAAAAACTGCTTCAGAGACTTTGCTGCATGTTAATCTGTCTACAAGACACAATGGAGCTGCACACTCGTCTGGATCATCTGCGCTTACGGGGATTGGGGAGAGCTGAAATGAAGCCAGAACAACCAAAATGGTAGAACCCGATATCAGCTTCATTTTAATGAATTTAGGAATTTTTTTATAGAATTAAATGTGGATGGAAACTGTTCAGATGCTGATGCTGGAATGAAACAAACTACGATGAAAACTCATAGTGTAATCAATTTATTTATATGCCAGGACTCTTGGTGTTATGCAAACTTTTCTGTTAATCAACCAGGAAGGGAATTGATTACATAAATATCCAGGAAGATTCCAAATCAGGTACCATGTGGGACGAGGAAATAATTTTCACTTATCCAGTCGCTCATCAAATAGAATATAACAGAAATTACGTGTATGTCTTCGGGTACTTTTCATAGTATAATCTACTCCATTCTGATGATAATGTTGATGCTGGAAATGATATTTCCTGGATAACCTGAAAGTTTTATAATTAATTGCGGCTTGAAATCCAAACAGGTCTGTATGTAATATGCAAAACAATGAATTTTCATGAGATTGTTTGGGAATCGCGAAGAAGCAATAAAACCAGTCAACCTCGGGGTTTTAGTTTGGTTTTAGCTGTGTGTAAACGGTTGAGTGCAAATGTAAAACACGCTCAAGCTTTTAATAGCTGCAAATCCCGTCTACTGATGCATCATTAACATGCATTTTTACAATATTTTAATTATGCCGTCGTTCTTCACATATCATTGTGGCTTAGTTTGCGTTGGTTTCATGAGAAATACAAAGAAAATATTTTGTTTTGCTTCGAGTTTTTTTTTAAGATAATGAACAAGCTTCCTGGAAAATATTTTATTACGATCGTGATCGTGTTGTTGCGAACAAACCAAAATAAAAGTTGAGTAATCCTTTCATGCTTTTGTTTAAATTTATTTGAGCCAACCATTGTATTTACAAACACGAAATATTCTTCAAAAATAAATAATACGGTTACAATCCGTCCACAATCTTTCGGGAAAAAGTCTTTAAAACTTTTTTACATTTGAACACAATATTCGATTGCGGAATCTCAATTTTACCTTATCCTTCTCCATTATGCGTTATCATTGTGCATTCTTCTTTATTCTGTTTTATCCTCTTTTATTTGGCCTTATCTTCCGCCACTCTTATCATTCTTTGTGGTTTTCCCCCAAACTACTATAGCATTTGGTAAGTTGCGTGGTAGTAATGGGGCAACATGACAATGATGACAAAATTATTGATTGAGATTGCTCCAACTCCTGCGTTTAATAAAATTGAGTGTAGTTAGTTATTCCTAGCCATATAATAAACATGTAATGCATATAAAAAGAAACCTGATTATGACTATAGTTTGTGATAACGCCCGTAAAATCGTTTAACGTCTTATCTTATCAGTAGCATGAAAATGACGCAGTGAAGAAAACGAAGCAAAGTTTTCACTATTTGTCAAGGATTGCGTACAGGAAAAAAACTTCTCAATCAAACGTCCTTCTGTCTACTTTTGGCACACTCCTGTTCCCACAATTGCCAGAAATATCGAACTGCTTTAACAAAACACTTTTAATAAAATAGATGCAAAAAAGAAAAATAGATTTATATCGATTCCCAGTACTTCTACTTACACTTTAAACTCTCCACTGATCACTGGTCTGTCCTTTGTGCGTTTTGAGTTTGTGTATTTGCAAACACTCTGTATTTCCGCGTCCACTTTCACACAAAATATAACACTGAGTCTAGCTACCAAAAAAACTGTTCAAAATCTGATTTGACACCTCTTTACTGGAAAACAGGCTTCATGCCTACATTGCTGACAAGCGGCTGTGGATTTTTTCACCCATTACATCTGCACCAAAGGGCATTTACCGAATATGCATTGAAACCGATATGCTTATTCTCAATACAAATAGATAAGTATTGTTTATTACCATAAAATCTACGTATAGATCATTCCTAATTTTAATTTTCACTAATTAAAAATGCGCTTTCTCAACAGCTTTGGTCTCAAACTGTTTCACAATGTTCAGCAACAATTAAAAACAGCAAAAATTTACATTAATTGTCCCTATTGCTTACAGCCACTAACTTATCCATGTGTATTTATTGTATAAGTAGCAAATTGACAACTCTGTATGACACGAGACTCCAAATAGCACAAATTGGGAGTTAATTTATCAAATTAGTTGACGCCTCCGATAAAAACTTTGAGTGGGTATGAGGATGCCACCTGCATTTTAAGCATGAGAATTTGGTGTCGTCCATAGTAAGATCTATGATTCCTCATATTTGCAAGTAGTAATACGTTTTTTTCACAGCCCTCAGATTTAGGCTCGACTGTGTAAACTCGGCAGCGCACATTCCAAATTGTATAAAACTTCCAACCAAACAGCCAATTCCCATGAGATAAAATAATAAAACGTGTGAAATCGGAACTTAAGTTGCCAAACTAATCACCAGGTAAAACTAGTAATAATAGTTTGAACAAATAAAATCAATGTAAAAGGTATGAACCAGCCTTTTTGAATGATATTCTGCGACTGTTGTAAAAGTAGGAGTTGCCTGTGCTAAAAATAAATTTTAAGCTTTGATATACTGAAGAAGTAAGGCTTTTACGCAGATTCCTCATGTGGCACATAATGCATGCACTTTGAAGAAACGATGTCTGCATAAGAAACATATCATAAAGAATGTTATGCTCTGCCAGAACCCATGCTAGAACAAGGCATTATTATGAGTAGAACAGTTGTAGACCTGATACTCCAGACACCTTGTAGATTTTCGTCGAAACATTCTGGGAAATGTAATACGCAACAGTGGCAATGGCATGGATTTAGCCATCTCCGAGCTACGTACAAAATGACACAGGTTGGACAACTGGTACAGCTTGCGAACTGCCAGAATACGATCCATTTTTTTACTCCTGTTATACCCGTGTTGTTTGCAGGGCAAAGCTTTTCAAAACGCCCAACAAACTATTGAAAAGTACGACAATAGAATCAATCTGCGTACAGGAAACTGACGTTGCCAAATCACAACCGCAGATTAAAAAAGCAGCTCCATTTAAACTTTCCATTTGGAGAAAAGTGGTTCCGTCAACCAACGGTGGTAAACTGAAACCAGCAAAGCTACACATAATACCGAAAGTATTGCATGCTTAAACCAATGCAGTTTTTTGTCGCGCTCACAGCAGGCCACGAACTTCATACCAGATGAGCCTTGTGATTCTATATTAAATGGTGGAGAAAATAATCCATTTAAACATGCTCAAGTTTAGTTTTAATAGTGGGAGAAATGTCTGTGAAAGATACATCCGTGAAAATTGTCAAGTGTAAATATGTTGGTTAAAGAGCGGGGAGGGGAACCGTTCTGAAAGCTTGGAAATCGACTACTATTGCTACTTCAAAATATATTATGGTTCTAAATCCACATTTATACCACCTCATTTTATATATAGCCTGGGGAAAACGATTAATCCCAACATAAAAGCTGATTTAAATAAAAAAGAAGGCCACGGAATTCTCCAGGCGAATAAAGCGCAACACACGGAGACCAGTCACTTACATTTCTTTATCAAAACGCTAGGATCGTAGAAACTCAAATTGCAATACCTGCTGCCATCATAAAACAGCTTTTAGTAAAAGCCGATCATTTTGGTGGCTTGCAGATAGGAATACGATATGGACGGAAAGTTGTTCAAATAATTAATTAGGAATAAAGGCTTAGGTAACAAAATATTTTCTAATATGGACACTCCCAACGTTTAGTTGGGAAAAGTTAGAACTTTGTATAGCTTGCACAACGTCCTTTGTTCATTACATATTACATTTCAAATTAATTATTAATTATGGTTTGGTAAGCTGTCGTTTAAATTCAAACATTAACCAACTGTATTACCCCACATCCTCAAGCTTTATCCATCCTCAAGTTTTCTGTATGTTTTCCCTTTTCAATCCTTCGTTATGCGTTTGTCATCTCCATTTCATCTCGTGGCATTTTTAAAGTGCGAGGTGTAACTGGGAGGTTCGTTACGTGCATCTATTATGCTACTTTTTAAATTGTTAACGATGGTTAAGGTTTACCGATGAATGCTGCAAATCAATGGTTCCATTTCCATGATCTATACAACTTTAGTTTGCAGGTTTGAAGGCGAATTTGGAGAAATTGTTCCTGGGCTTTTCCCGCATTCATTTTCCCATCCTCCT
>LJIJ01002099.1:0-31229 GCA_001718145.1 Orchesella cincta
TGGTCCTGGTTCGTTGCTTGTTTCCATACAGATATAATAGTACTCTTATGCCATCTCTCATTAAATCCCGAACCGAAAAAAAAAGCAAGGGAGTTGTTATGAGGATATGAAAAATAAAATACACACCCATTATGCGATCGCAAGTTCTGTTCCAGGTTTTGACACAGAAGCAATGTTACGCTTCCGCTCCCAATAATGTTCATTAAAGAAACAAAATGCTTTTGTGTTCTGGGCAAGCTCATAGTTATCAAAAACATAATTCCAATGAGAGCACTTCCAACCCACTTCCAAATAGAAAGACTTTGAAGGGTCCTGGTATAGCTGCATCCTCGTGGGCTTTGTCTAGCCGTGAAAATATCAGTCGTTGAATAAATCCCGCTACACGAAGTAAACATAAAATCTGTAAATTTAAGATCCAAAATTTAAAAAAAAATTTAATACTAAATTTTATAGTAGCTATTACATGTAAATGTACTTTATCAAACTGTCGTTTATACCTGACGGAAGTTACTTGTTGTTAATACGTACTTCTCGAGTTTTTCACTATAATCAACGTTAAAGGGAATGATATAAAGACCGTAGGTAAGTTTTAAGAAACTTTTCAAATAAAGCTCGCAGTTGTCTGGAAACGGAGATGTTAAACATAATCTTCTTTTGTTCCATTTCTGCTCCATAACGTTATTTATGACCAAATGGGGTACATGCTAAATAATGAATTTCGCCCGGCACGAACACCAGAAGAATTAACACAATAGGCGCATTGCAAATACTTTGAGAAGGTTCAAGGTTTTCAACATGTGCGATTCTGTTATTTTGTAATCGGTTGAATAAACATGTGATTGTGTGATGGATCATTGAACATCCATGAGAAAAACAAGTACGTTATTGAATGCAAAAACGTTTTGACCTTTAAAATGGTTCAGTGCAACCTGGTCATTGTGTGAATTCTTAAATTGAACGTAATCAGTGAAATTTAAAATTTCATTAAAATAAATTGACTTTATGAATATTTGCATAGCTCTAGATCCACCCCAATTATTACCAGTAAGTAAATACACCTTTGTATTCCACTTGCTGTTTCTAAGCAAATGTTACTTTCCATAGACTGGAAAGTATATTAGATGCAGCAAAGAGTGTGTAAACGGATAAATGGTAGGACAACATTCGTTTTATATTCATAAAACATAAGAATTCCCAATTGAGTTTTAGGGCTGAAGTTTTTAACACTTTTGTTAAATCCAGACATTCTGACTAATCAAAACATACAATTTATTAATTTATTATAAAGTTATTATCCTAAGCACATAATTCATTGTAATTACCTTACTGAAAAGATTGGGAATGTAGAATGAATTTGTAGAAGAAATTATTGCCAAATGAATATGGAAGAAATGCGGATAATTTTCTATGGATTTCCTTTGGTCGCATTTGCAAGCGTGATAAAGTAGCGCAAAGTCGAAACAAACTGTTCTCTACTTAAACTTCCGATTCCGGGAGAAGGCGACCGTCTGAAAGGATATACTACATTGATAGAATTACTAAAAAATAAGGCAATGCGATGCGAAAAAAACGTATAAAGAATGAAGACCCAATTATTTATTGTAAACTGCATTTTATAGTCGGTCTTTCAAACCCAACTGACAATTCGGAAAAATTTAAGAAGCTATAAAAATAAACGTTGTCTTATTATATCGCCAATGCTTCCTTCTATAGTTCTATGCGGCAAATTCTAGCTACATTTATCCTATACGAAAACGCCATTTTTGCGAATGATGGTGATTAAATTCGAATTCAACCAAGTGAGCTAATCCAGTATGGAACACTCAACCACATATTGTTTTATATCTGTTGTGTGGACGAGATTTGATTTTTGAATGACAAAGTATTGATTTTTTGCCTGGTCTTGTTCCCAGTCTTTACAACAAGCTAATTGCCCTTCAGGCCAGTGCATGACGAGTGATGAGAACGTTGAAATTTAAAGCAACGACCGATTACGTTGTATTTATATGAATTTACAGATTGTAAAGTCTTTATGTCAAAAAGGTTGCACGACTCCGTATTTTACGTTGCGTGGAATTAAAACGTTCATACAAGTGAATGTTTAAGAAAATGAGAACGAAATCCATCTGAGTAACGGAGTAAAGAGGAAACTAATTTTGAATGAGAAATATAGGAAGGACAGAAGAACAATGCATTTAATTTTGTTATAATTTCATGGTACGCATGGATTATTATAGGATAAAATTATCGTTGGGTTCAGATTAGACTAACAAAAAACATTTGGAATTACTGCATTATCACGTTAAACAGCTACTTAAACCAATTAGCCCTACACAAATCTATCAAACATAAACATCATCATTATTTCTACCAATTTTCTTAAATATCAAACTTGTTAGGTTGAGCTTCGCATTTGAAATATGATAATTGCGTACGTAAGAATGCCACTGACTACCTGTAAACCAAAAATCAATGAGTAAATTTCAACATCTTAAGGTGTAATGACTTTTTGTCTTTTAGAAATATCTTACCGAGCTCAAAAACCCATACGTAACCGAAAAGAATCTGCAGGACAATGCCAATGGCTCAGTTTGTAAGTGACTTTTAATTGCCATCAATTTCAAATTCCTATTTATTTTTTCAGCGTAGTCCTTTGCAATTATGTTAGCTGTGATAACATCAGCATTGGTGGCATCAAAGAGACATTCCTCATACCATTTGATGAAGGCATGATTAACCTAGTAGGAAACGTTTTTAAGTCTTAGGAATATAAATCATATAATGGAATTCATCAGTTTTAATAAATACTTGTGAATTGAATTCTGCTGCTAAAATCCAGATTGACGTGTTCATTACAAAATAAAAGGAAATTGATTCCATTGATTCCGAAGTAACGGAACCGATTCCAAAAATGAGATCCGGAATTTGACAATAATAACATGTCACAATGATATGAAATGTTAAAATTTTCCACTCAAATGCATTGTTTATCGTTCCAAGTTTCTGCTTCAGGTTTCTATAAGTATGTGTTCCCTGAAAAGTCAGTTTTAATAAATTCTTACCAAAGCATTTAAAAGCACGTGCTATTTCATTTACCTTGTCAATATCAGTTCCACAGCTTTATATGTCTTCTAGAAAGTTCTTCCCTACACATATGAGACTAAACCCAAGCACCAAAAGGAGGCAGTGAATAACAAACCAAATAGAAAACGAATGAAGGACAAACGCACTGGATAAAAACTTCATCAGTTCTGAGTAAACTACAGATTTCAACACTGTGTACGTCGAATTATGTACACCTTCATTTTTGATATCAATGGATGTATCGGAATGTTTTGATGCTGTCCGGTAGGTCACAAAACTGTGTAAACCGAAGGCAGTAACTGTAACAAGCCAGGCCTAAAGAATATACAAAGCTTTAGTTTAATCCCATACGTTCTCCCGTATTTCCTTTGCAAAATACACTTTGGCTCTTACCAAATTCTTAATCCGATTTGTGTTCTGTGTTTGGATCTCGGTTGCTTTCAAAACATTCAAAACAGTAGTACGCTTGACCCATACAAGCCAAAAATAGAGAACAATAAATCCTAGTGAGCCAGAATTGCTGACAAAGTAGAAAGTGTTGCTCACAAAGGATTGGTCCAATTGAAGCAATGATATAGAAAACATTTGTTTCAGTCCGAGGAGTTGAAAGTAAGTTGCCATTATGTGGAAGGTTGCACAAATTACCTAAGATTCAATTAAATTCTAAATATTTCTAAAAATATATTTATAGTAAAATAGAAGCAAGGATAAAAGAAACTTCACAGCTTACTTACACTCTGTGCCTTGAAAGTCTGCAGGTAATAGTCTGCAGTTATGAAATTATATTTAACCCGAAACGGACTCATGAACAAATAAAAACAAGAGTTAAAAAATATTTGGAGTAAAGAAAAGGGTGCTTTAGAAATTGTGGTCATGCTTTCGAGCTTCAAATATTGCATTGTTTTAGTTTCTGACAATGATTTTGAGCTGCAAAACTTAGGAAATTCTACTACTGACTTGTGAACTAACTTCGCTGAAGTCTAATATATTAATAGTTTATTGATTTTCCGTATATAATAAAATTTATTTATTGGTTGGGTGGGTCAAGCAAAACCAGTTACTAAATTGACTTTTTAGAGAAACTTAATTTGTTTCATTTTCATTATTTTAAGGTGGCTCATAAAATATGAAACCTCAAAGAACCAAAACAGGCCGGTCGTTGCATGAATGCTCAGCAAACTATGTAAAATGGGGTTCGCATTTGAAATATAATATATGCATACTTCAGGATGGCATTGAGCATCTGTAAAATTAAACAAGTATTACAATGAGGAGTCTATAATGTAAAGAAATCCGTAAACCCAGGTAGGAACGAAGCTAATGACGAACGATATTTCTTTTGTGATGAGACTTTATAAGCTGTAGAATTCCTGTGACATTTTTAGCGATGTTGAATGTCATTTCTTGAGCACATCTTGAGAAATATCTTACCGAGCCCAAAACACATAAATAGTTGAAAAGAATATGCAGGACAAAGCCACAGGCTGTGTTATTAGCTTCCTTTTTATGTCTATCCTTTTCAAAATTTTAATTACTTTTTCAGTGCAGTCTGCCTTAAGTGACTGCGATTCCTGTTGGATTGTTCCTCATACCGTTAAAGGAAGACGTTGCTTGCCTAATAACATTGTTTTTTATATAAAAGCATGAGTTATTTAATTGACACTCCTAATATTTAATAGTACTTGATTCAATTCTACTGCAAAATCCAAATTGAATCCTTCAAAGATCATGCGGTATGAAAAAGAATTAGGTTAGAAATAACTTACAAAATCCTTCAAAGTAGAGAGTAAATCATGTATCATGTACATGAAAATTTCATTTCATTTCCTTCATCGTCATTTCATGTAGCACATGAAATGGGGATTCGCAAAAATGATACATGAAATGACAATGAAATTTTTCCCATGAAAATGAACAGGAATGAAAAAAAAATTTGGGGGGAAAAAAAAAATGTAGCATGAACTACATGATCATGTAAAAATTTGTTAACAGCGCTGGTTATTAATAATAGCGTACGACTTAACTTAGATAATAATTTTTTAACCTTTATTCTTCAGTTTAAGCATAAATAACAAAAAAATAAGTGCATATTATTTCATATCTGCTACAATTATGCGGTTCACTTGTGCCTCTGCATAGAATACCAAACTAGCACAACAAATGGCAAATTAAAAATTGGGAATTGCAGAAATCTCATTTATCAATTTAAATTTATATTTGTCAAGCTAATGCAAACAGATAATGAAGTGTGGGTCCGTGGGAGAACGGATTGATTCACCATAACTTGTTGAACTATGTCTCGCTAAACTTACTGATCTTCTGCTAAAGATACTCGAAAGTACGAGTATTGAATAGCGTAGACGAAACTGTAAGGTAGTCCGAATTTATAACCGCAATCATCAATTTATAATGGTGGCTGAATTATATCCGATTAGCATCAGTAAGAGAAAATTGATGGCGTTATAAATATAAAGTAATAAGAACCACTGGCTGAGTTACTTTACTGCTTTAAATTAACTTAATTGAAATCCATACGATACGTTAATACATATTTTCTTAGCAAAGTAACGCGATAGATTGCTGCTCAATTACTGTAATGGATATTGTTTACCGCATTAGCATGAAATACATGATCATGTAATTCATGTACATGATTAGCATGACATGAATTTTCATTTTACCACATGAATTTTCTGTACATGACATGAACATCGAAGTCTTGCACCATGATACATGGAAATGCATGCGAAAAGTCTACAATGAAATGAATGATTTACTCTCCTACTTCCAAGCATTAATTTTTTTGCAATTGCTCAGAATTCAAGGAGCACAACCAGTGAAGCTTGTAGCGGAAGTATTGTTGCAATGAGCAACTCAATGGAAGTAAGGCGTTGATTGAACCGTAAATCAGTCTACTTTTGCAAATTTAGAATACATAATTGCTCCGTGCTTGTTGGACAAACAAACGAAAATGATTTCAGAATACGTGTTCTTTATTGGTTCTGTTCTAATGGATGAGCTTAAAGTGCGCGTAAATCAGATTACAGAGAGTCAAATATCAATTATTCTGAAAGAGAGGAAAACTTGTGTATTTCATGATTATTTTCTTATCTCAACTGGTGCTAGATCCTTGATCTTGTCTTCATGTTCGAACTACTAGCTAACTGTTAACTCTGGACGAACGGTGAGCCATTTTAATGATTTTAAGTTGGAACTGGTATAAAATCAAGGTAGATTGTAGATTCTTATGCTTGACCAAATCTGGAGTTTCAGGAATTACTAACTGATAACTGGCTGACAAATTAAACCCCAGTGGACGTGAAACAGCATGATTACAAACGCTGACATTAACAAAAAGAAGACTAGGGTGGAAGGGGCTTCTTCACCAGATCCTTTTGATTCGCGACAGGAATGCTCCAACCCGATGATGAATAGTGTGGTAAATTTAATAAAAACAAAATATGATGTATAACAATAACTGAGTGTTTTAAATAATTGTTTAACTACAGGTGCTTCAACTGATTTTCGAGTACGCTTCAGTTAAGGAGATCAAGACGTATCGGCAGGTGTGCCGGAGCCTCTTTCTCGATGGCGCTCCAGCGTCTGGGTGAAGCTTGTTGACAACAAAAACAGGAAGGATGGCTTCGATGACTACCTGGATATGATAAATGAAAGCGTGCCAGGTGACCCACTTCGATTCGGAAGACATCCTCACAAGAAGTACAAACTTAACGAGCGGAAACTTGACGTAGTTGATGGTCGGAAGCTGGAATTCTGGAGAAGGTGTGGACCAAGTATTACCCATTTGGAGATTTCAGTCTCACACTTCCATTCTGTTCGACGCTTTTGAAAGCCATTCTTTTCCCATTCGTACCCAACCTTGAGTTTTTGCACTTGAAAAGAAACACGTTTGCAATGTTCGGTTTGCTGGTAGTCGAGAACGATTTTGTGGGTGAAGGTCTTTGGTCGAAGGGCAGCGTTTTGAAGGAGTTACAACTAACAGGGTTTTTTACAAGCTACCCAAGAAAAGTCCCTTGGCTTCGGCTTTTTGAGCAGTACCCTAAGATCGAGACTTTAACCATTGCTAATTACGATTTACCGTCCGAGTCTTACTCTCCTTCGTCAGAACTACACGACATTCTGAATGCAATGATAACCCTTTCTCAGGAGCACGAAACTACTTGGAAGATTCAGAAGCTGGACCTTCTTTTGATGTAAGCAGACATCCATGATTTAATAGTAGGATTAATTTTAATTTTGTTACCACATGTGAATTTTCTTTAATTGAAGGGGTAACCTACGTCGCAGTGTTGTTGCATGTCATCACTCGCACCTCTTCCGGCAGCTCCAACTCCACTCACCACTGTCTGCCTCCATGTACACTCGGAACATGTCCGGGGCACTCAATGTATACTGGAGACTTGTTCTAACACGCTTCGAAAGCTGGTTGTGTACCGTTCTGAATCCAATTGGGGGGAACGAGCAGAAATCATGCAAAGTTTCCGTATGGGTCCAACTAGAATACGCTCTCGAATTGGTTGTCCGGCAATCTGCTTTGTCAGAATTTGAACTTTCTCCCGTTCACTCCCAACTTAACTAGCCTCATTCTTGCACAGGATATTGGTATGATTATAAATAAAACTGTTTACAGTCTTCATTTAACTCTCCTTATTCGACCTTTTGTTTCTTATAACCTATTATATAAATCTATAGGAAATAGTCTACTTGCCGCTGGATCTCGTGTTTCCGGAGATGAAACTTGGAAACGCTTTACAAATATGCTGCCAAAATCTGCAAGAATTGGACACCGTCGTGTTAGTGAAGGAAATGAAGTTGATGGCTTCCCCTTGTCCGTTATAGATGACACTGACTTCTCCCGACTGGAGAACGTCATTTATCCTAAATTGAAGGAGTTCATTCTGAGTGGAGTCTGGGAAAAACGCTACGGTACTAACAAAGTTGCTGCCTTAGCAAAACTGATGCCAAATCTAAAAACGCTCATGTTGGGATTGGGAAATGACGGTTTTCGAGTTGCTTGTGAGGGATGGAAGGAGCTTGAGGTGCTCATTATTCAACCCTACCGTGTGGATCAGTTTGGATTGACGGGCATCATTCCTCGTCTAAATCATCGATTTCCGAACCTGACAGACTTAACAGTATGTTTTCAATTTTTATGAATATGTAACTATTCCGTTAATGATTCTAAGTAAGTTTTATTTCCCAACTTTATTTAGAATTACGTTACTTTGGCATTGGTTTCGGGTCCCGGGAAGCAGATACAAGAGGACTTTGACTGATGAGTCGGTGCTTAAGGCAATCTTTCCCTTTGACGAATCTGCAGGGCATTACTGCGTGTTATGAAAAAATAAGGTAGAAAATTTATATTTTCCTCTGTAAACTAAATTTGCGTTTCGAGTCAATAATTTTTTCTTTGCCACTACTCTTCACTTAGATGAGCGCGAATGTTCGAGATGAGTTGCTGTCAAAGTTTCCACACTCCAGAATCCATAACAGAAAAGACGATGTTTTGTGGCCATTTCTCAAAACAGTGAAAATGAGAAGAATTGAAAATTAATAATGCCGATATGAGCGAAAAGCGACATGTATTTGGTTGAAGGAACGCATGATATCACACTGCCTGAAACGTTTTACAAGAGAGAGAACAGACATATTGAATTTGAATTTAATTTATTTAATGAACTAAACTGTAGTAATCGCAACGGGTTTGAAAATAAAAAAAATAAATTTTTCTACAGAAAAGCGACTTTTGTTAAGCAGTACTTCTAGGCCCTTGCGCATTAAGCATAAGTATACAGCAAAATCACTCAACTCAAAAGTGTTCTCAAAGTTGCATAAAAATACTCACAATATTTTAATATTAATAAAAACAATTAGAAGACTAGACAGGAAACATGTCAATATTCTCATGTCCGGAGAGTAATTTCGTAATTTTCGATCTAAGATTTCCTAACTGTAATTTAAATACCAATTATACAAAAAGTCAACCTACGTTTTCCTCCTACATGCTTTAATTTGGAACAGTGGAACATAAAAAGGGTGGAGTTCGAAAGTCCAGATTTTGTTATTCCGCTCTCAACTAATGACAACCTATCTCCTGCTAATTAAAATTAAACTTGGGTATATTCAACTTAATTATTTGTGCGTGATAATTATATGGGCGAAGTTCTATTAGTGCGATAGTATCTCAAAATTGCTCTAGCTATCAAATATTAAACATTTGATCAACTAATATCTGATGGAAATGTATGTATAATGAAATTGGGTAGTAAGCAAGGTAGTAAGAAATTTAAACAAACATTCCTAATCAAGCACGAGCTCAACTTGAATTTTAAAATGCTGTCCGAAAATTTGGAATTGTTTAAGAAGTATTGTGCTCTTGCAAACCAACTACAAGGACTTGTGTTTGAATGGGATTCCGTCAAAAATGGAGTTGAAATGATAAGAAATGAGAAACGGAGCAGAATACTCTCCTAAAAGTGGGTCATGCACGCTCTGTCACACTTTCAGTCATCCTACAAGTCTGGTTTTCGGAGCCGCTTGGAAAAGGAAATTGATGATGCAACTCCGTGACGAGAACGGCTTGCAATGGCTTTGCAATAATGGTTTTGCTTCAGTTCTCAGCCCATTTGGATCTCTGCAGAAGGAGCCACTGAGCTGGTCAACTACATCAACGCACACTTGGAGTGCATTTCGGTGTTCAGAAATCGAATGGAATTCAAGAGGAACTATCATTGAGAGGCTAAACATCTTGTTCGCTGTCGTTCTCTATTGGACTGCCATTGTCACGCCATTCCTCTTCATCTTTGGCATTCACTGGAGTTCTCCTTGCAGAGCCTCGTTGGTTGGCTACTGGATGTTGAATGAATGTTCGGAATATAAACTCCCAACTACCTCATTCCTTCCACAACTTAAGAAAGTAATGATATTTTTGGTAAACGTCTACTTCTGGGCATTCGGGATAAGAGGAACCTGCTTTGTTGTTGGTGGAATTCAGATATTGTGTCAGATGACGATGAGGGACTACCTAATGGCTTTCTGGAAAAGGTGTATGGGAAGCAAGATTTTGTACAGGGTGGCTCCGATGTACAGACAGATTCAACTGATGGGAACTCTAAACAATGTTATCCAGCAGAGGACAATGATGGCTTGTTTAATGACGATGGCGAGTGGTGATCCAGTCGCTCTGAGCATATTCTACGTTGGTTAGGGGCTGCCTTCTGGCAGAAGTTAATAAAAATAGCTGAAATCCATACCCACTAGATATTTGTACACTCCTCATCGCTTCCGTTGAGATCTTAGGTCCCTGGCTACTAATTGTTCTGCTTTGAGGAATGCCTAGAACGTGCTCAACCATTTTCACCTACAGAATAACTTCCTCCGATCAACAATCTATTCGAATAATATTAACACGCGGACATTACCACATGCTAGCAAATCGGTACACATGCGATTGGCCTTTAAACCGCAATGTCAAACGATATATACTATATAGACCAACGCTACACCGAACTCAAGAGCGTTTATACTTTCAACAAAAAGAACAGCACTGAACTCGCCGCAGTGCAAGAGGGATAGCGGATTTCGACTCCGGAATGCTATCAGCGTCATCATAAATTTCGTATCAAAACGTAAATAAATCTGGTCATTAGAACTAAAGTACCATGGGGTAGAAGACTAAAGTCAGTTCGGCTTGACAGTCTGCAACACGTGTGAGAATACCTCACGTTGCCGATGATGTTGAGAATGAGCGCTGTTATTATCAATAAAAACTACAAAATGCCAATTCCGTCAAAGATTTGTGATATGTGTCTAATAGACTCATATAACAATTACTTACAACAACTTTCAGTATCAAGTGTCTTCTCAATTTCCTAATTATACAATATCCTCATGAAATTCACCTTCATCAAACCTCATTTTGGCCAAACTGTTGAACAAGAAGTTGAATATTATTAGTTTTTAACAACAAATGCTGATCTCATTTTCATTGATTGAGTAAATTTTAGCAAGAAGAGCGTCGTTGACGGCTTATTTCAAATTCATTTTGGCTTGAATATAAGCATAAAAATAGAGACCATTGTGTCATTGGCCAAATGCTTTAAGGCCGAATCGAAAAGAAACTAGCCTCAAATTAAATTCACAAATAACCAAATCTATTCCACATTCGCTAGTCCCCATTTTGGAAGATTAAGCCTCACCTGCGACTCTTCATCCTTTGTAAAGTCTCTCAAGGTCGTACTGGTAAGCAAGTAATACATTAACTTAAAGTTGCTATTATTGTTATATGCGTTAATGCTAATATTTTAATTCACTCAGTTTCCGGGACCTATAGATTTCGTATCCGAACGTCCGTGCTAGACGCGGATCCAAAAAACGGGCATTGCTAAGAACAGACTGACACATTCCGTACACTGAGGTATACACAACAGACATGATGGCTGGAAATGGACTCCCCAGCAATACCGCCGCACTGATCTTGTGAAACAAAAGTTTAGACACCACCCAACGCGCCGACGTGTAAAACTCGAAAGCAATTAAGAAGCAAGTCGTGCCCGAAATCCAAATCATGTCACCTAACCTCCACCTCGGCCTCGTCATAATCTTGATGACTTCAGTATTCCTGCTATCGAGATTTTTGTAGCACAGGCGTCAGCCCCCTCACCTAAAATAGCCTAAGTTGTCAGCGCTACATTCCATTTCCTCCAGTCGCCAGTGAGAATCAATTTATGAAAACGCCACGCTATGCTACAATGTGACTTTTACTTTTTGAACAATGTTATGCGTAAAGGTAAGGACCCAAATAATGAATGAAATTTTATAAACATTAGAATCACAGCAGTCCGCTGCTGAACTTTCTAAAATGAACAAACACAAACCTATCAAGGACTCAGTTGACAAATTTGCACAAGTTTGACTGCACGATCCTCAAAATCCCAAGTCATATAACTGCTGCCTAACTATGTTTGCAGATTCACTCCGAGATATAATACCTCGTCATACTCTTATCGCGAAAGAATATTCCTGTGATAAAGTAAATTGCAATCCGTCATTTGACACAATTAAATTCAGTGTGATAACCAAACACAAGAAAAACAAATTACGTAAACAAAAATAAAATATTTCGAGAATTATTAAATAATAGAAGCAGATAACGTTTACACGTACTTTAAAAATGTTTTCAATTTTTAGGTCTTCAGGATTGTGTTGTGACTCAAATGGTATTGCTGAAAGAAAAATTGAATGAGCTTCTTATCAGAACATCGCCATGCGACAAATTCCGCCGGATTTTACCAAGGTGTGATGAAGTCTGACTTGCCCAGTTAACACGCTTTTGAACTAGAAAGTCTTCAAGCAGTCATTTTTATCACTTGACGAGAATTTTACCAAACTTGTAAGTTCATAAAAATATTCCCAAATCATAGTTACTTGCAGTTTCATACTGAATTTACAACCTTTTGCAGGGCGCGGCGGTTAGCAGTACTTGAGGAAACTCCGGCAAGATAACACACCATATTCTCGGAGAGATCATTTCGAATCAGGTTGCGCTAGTAATAAGCTTCACTGGAAAAGGAAAGAAAGCTAAAGCTGGTCTAAGAAAACTGCTGTCCATCAATCTTTTTATATGGTAATGAATTATCACGATAAATGTAAACGATAGCTTGACGAACGACGACTTTTACTAACTTTGTGACTTATCATAAAAACTCTCAAGATTACTGTCGGAGGACAAAGGCGGAGCAAATGCCAACAAATAAAGAAATCAACCGATTTTGTAAAAACTATGGCTAAAGAATGCAGCGGATCGAGAAGGTGGGAAGAAACGACGGTCTTCACAGAAAGTTCAACCGGAAGTACACAACTCGACGGAATATGTACAACCAGTACACAATCAACAAGTGCAGCTGAAGGATCACCCCACGCTGACAACGTCCATACGAACAAACAACGTCACAGGCAGCAAGATATATACAACAAATAAATGTTATAAGAAGTAGTGCGACTGCTGTGTGTAAACCAACCCAACTTCATTGAAAACTCGCCAAATATTTTCCAACAAACCCGGTCTAAATCTCCTTTAGCTAATAGTTTGTCACATTCAGATTGTCACTCAGTAGTTGTAAATATAGAAGTAGAAAATTGCTTAGCTGATAGTCATAATTTATTTTGTAAAGAGTCTAGTCAAAGTATGTAGATTTTTTAAGATGCTGGTCATTACGAAACAACATAACCCACACTGCACTGAAGGAGTTATTGGGTTTTCTTAGTACATGGAACATTGACGGGCTACCTAGAGATCCTAGAACCCTTCTGAAAACTCCAACATCAGTAGACAAGATCAAAGTTAGTGGAGGTCATGCATTTATTTTAATTTTAGCGAAATGCTGTCTGCTAGAGTGAAAGTTGGGTTAAAAAAGGTAGACAATGTACCCATACTTCAGGTAATTCAAAAGCAGGCTCGGGAAGAAATAATCACTGTATCTCTTGGTGTTGATGGAATCCCCATAACAAGGTCCTCAAATCAGCAGTTTTGGCCAGTTCTCTGTAAAGTTGACCAATCCATTTGTAGCACACCTTTTGTTGCAGCATTGTTTTATGGCGAAA
The DNA here is from genome assembly GCA_001718145.1 of Orchesella cincta. Lineage (NCBI taxonomy): Eukaryota > Metazoa > Arthropoda > Collembola > Entomobryomorpha > Orchesellidae > Orchesella > Orchesella cincta. The sequence goes on from LJIJ01002099.1 coordinate 13,708, forward strand.
CCAAACCATGTAATACTGACTTTTTAGATCCTTTATTAGAAAATATTAGAGTAATTGAAACCAATGGACTATTAGTTGATAATATAAGATACATATTTAGAGTATCTTGTATTCTAGCAGATGCTCCTGCGAGGAGTTTTCTAAAATGTGTAAAGAATCACAATAGTTATAGTGGTTGTGAAAGTGTAAACAGGAAGGTAACTGCAGTAAGAAACGATAGTGATTTCTTGGGTTCATTAGAGGAATCGCATTTTGTAGGTAAAAGTAGTTTATCTAAATTACAATTAGGTCTCATTTCGCAAGTACCTTTGGATTACTTGCACTTAGTATGCTTAGGAGTTGTGCGAAAAATAGTACGTTTATGGGTGAAAGGGAGACTTCCACATAGAATTCGTGCAACCGAAAGTTTTAGGATATCTTCTAGATTATTATTATTAAGGAAGTTTTTTGTGTTTTCAGAGAAAACCACGATCTATTATTGAAATTGATCATTACAAAGGTACTGAGTTCAGGACATTATTGTTGTACACTGGACTTCCGTCATTTGTTGGTATTATTCAAAAACATAAACTACGACATTTTATGTTGTTAAGTACAGCTGTGTATATTCTATTGTCAGTAAGAAGCGCAGACGCATATTGGAATACGGTAGCAAAAAAATTATTACATAAGTTTGTTCAAGATTGTCAAAAATTTACGGGGTTCAGTTTGTTACTTATAATATGCATGGTTTAACTCATCTAGCTGATGATTGAATTTTGGTAGTCTCGATAATGCTTGTACTTTTCAATTTGAGTCCTACATGCAGAAGTTAAAAAAGCTCATTCGAGCTAATACATGTTTATTGAGCAAGCACATAACCGTATTGCTGAGTTAGAGTACATTTCAGTTTCGTGAATCAGTCACCTAAGACTTGCATGACTTTGTCTACAAAGTGTGGAGACAATTGTTACATGCTTTCTACTGGTGACATAGTTTTATTGAAAGGTTTAGTGAGGTTTCTGGTGATCTTTATAATTGTACATATAAAAGGTTTAATGTAATGAAACGGGTAAAATACTATCCTTTGGATAGTCAGAAATTGGGGATATTTGAAGTTATTCAGCTATCTGGTGCATTTAGTGTTCAGTTAAATGTAAATGATGTTCTGTTTAAATGTTTTTGTTTACCTTTCAATGCCGCTTATTTGTGTATACCAGTATTACACACAGTTAGTTTGTAACAGCTAGGTAAAATATATGTGGATCTTGTAAAATGTATAATAACGTTTCAATAAATTGTGAATTCTAAGGAAAAGATTTGATGGCATTAATTTATTTGTTTACATGACACGTATCATTTATGCATTTATTTATCTATACGATTAGTGGAAACAACGCGATTTGAGTTCGGGTCAGATGCGTGTTTGCTACGTGTAGCTGCGTAAAAGTAGATGAAAGTCGCATACGGACCGAATACACTCGAGGCGTCAAACAAGCATGAAATCCGAACCTGTTTGTCTATTAAGACGCGCATGAAAAAAGAATGCGAATAGCATGTAAATGTTTGATCGGTTAGCTGCTTCGCGTAGTTGTTGGAATGGTTCTGACGCTTAAAATTTCGCTGGTAAATAAGTCGGCCTGGGTTTATTTTTATTGTTCTTTCCCACGAAAGTCGTGCAGCCTCATCTGGGTGCTCCTCGATAAATTTTTGCCAACCTTCGTAGTCGTCATCCGCGGGTGGTTGAACCTGTCGGGGATGACGAGAACCTCCATGCTCGTAGCAGGAGCCTCCACCCACGAAAAAGAGCACCAAACAGGTGAACAAAAGGATAGAAAGCTTCATGTTGATTGAGTGAGAGACAACTGTGGATTGACGATGAGAATAAAAATCCTTTGGCTTTTATATGAAAATATTTTGCAAAACTTTACCAGCTCTTGGAGATTTTTTTGTATTTTTTATATCACGGTTGCTGGCTTACGTGGTCGCTCATTAGTGAGATGAGGTGAGCAAAAGCTTGAAAATAAGTAGTTTCATTACATAACAGGAAGCAATAGAATTGCAAATTGTACCAGTTTTCCAGAAAATTGGGTTATAAAACCGTTGGCGTTTCTTTTGTTTGCGTAAAAATAGTGAGAAAAATACAGAACCGTATCTGGAACGGCGGAATCAGGGGGTACACTACGATGTAAAATAATTGCCTGTCTGATTAAAATTATGTTTTGTATGTTTGGGATGGTGAGTCGTATATCTATTTGCAAAATACAATTAATATTTTTCCTTGTGCTAATGAGACATAATTTCCGCTTGCGTATGAATCGTAAAAACCAGGTTTGTATCTTGTACAGTGTTCCTCACAGACGCAATACAAAATGACTTCAAATTAAATCCGATTCCACCATCAAACAAATATGTAAGAGATTCCTTGTAAATATGTTGATGAGATTTGTTTCTGTATGGTGTCATTAAAAGTCGGCATTTTTACTGGAGGTACGAATTGTTGAAATTTATGATTTGGAAAATAAAAAAGGATTTAATTATCTTAAATTTTTATGGATTAAAAAACAAATCAGCTTCATTATATAAATATGGTACGAGTTTTAGCAGCAAACGTAAAGCAACAAACCAGTCATGAGTAAATGTCTATGAAAAACTAAAAAGGTTGGTATACAAATGTACTCTAAACCCTTGTTAGGTATTGTGCTTTAGTACGCAAACCCATGAAAGCTGGATTTAGGTAGTGTGCACGTATTTACATACAAATAAACCGAGTAGTACTCAGAATACTCAAGTTGTAAAACAACTGATGAAAGGACTATATTCTTGAATAATTGCTGTATTAACAATCAAATGAGAATGTTACGAGTACAATATGTTGATGCTGAAGAGTATCCCCGAGTGAGAGTGCATGAATGTGATGTGAATACCCTTCAGCACCAATTCTTGTAAGTACCCCACAGCAAGAGAAGAAACTGTACCCTCCAGCATATGAGAATTACTGCGCGTAGTACTTGGTTCGCGTAGCAAAGTTACATTTTCCCGATATGATACGTTTTCAAGAAGTTGTTTCACAACTTAATAAATTGAACATACAAAAAATCTTGAATGTTGAGGAAGGATTTTACTACAAGGTTGAGTTCCGCGTCGGTTCGTTTACTACCCAATTGCTGAATGAATATTACGTCAAGTGTAAAGCTCAAAGTATGCATGAAAATGGTACGAAGTAGCGTGGGAATTGGTAATCCAAGTTTGGGTTCATGTGCGTTTATGAAGTAAGTCCACATGAAGCTGTGATGATGCTGATGATGATGATGATCACAATACAAGTTTGATAACATGCTGCATTCTACAAGTTCTTGATATCCACGTGTATTCTTGATTGATTGGATTGTTTTAGTGGAGAGTTAGGTTTATATGGAACATCATTCATTTTCCCATATTGATTTCAAGCGGAAGCATGTACGAGAAACAATCACGGGTAGTCAAATAAAATATTTGAAAATAAAATAACACAACGGTTGTTTTAAATGACTAAACGAAAGAATTCTTGTGGAATTTTATGCTGAAAATATTATAAGTATCAGATACCGATAAGTTTCTCCATAACATATCTTTGTAATTTATACAAATGATTACTTGTTACGATCCAACTTATTTATGCTTTTTGAACCATACTGGATATACAAAATTCAACATTTGAAAAATTAAAACCAAATATGATCCAAAAAAACTCCAGCAACCCATTGCAACTTGCATGAAAAAAACAACAAGTCACAATTGTGACAAGAACAAAGAAAACTCAGGCTGAGTGTTCGGCTCCCTACCTTTTTGGTATGGGGTGCATTGAACAGTTGAGCCCTCAACTATTGAGGGTACATCCTTTTCAAGTGTGCAGATAATCATCATCATCATCATCAAAACAAGTGTCTGTGAAGGTTCATAATCCTTTTTAGTTAAATAAAATAATTTGGTTTTTATTAAAGTTTTCAATATGAAGAAAGTTAAGTTGGATAAGGAGGTAATTAATGTGGTGTTGCCCAACACCTACCCGACATCTTTTACATCGCCAAAAACCACCCCAATGCTTCCGCCAGAGGTATAGTTTTTCGAACGTAAACACGTTCAATAATCAGTCTACATAATTGAGACTTTCTAGTTATAAATGATGTTATTCTCGATTTCCAGAGTTGGGAACGAATTTTCAGTGAGTTCCACTCAACTGATTTTCTTTCCGTGATAAATTCCACTCCGGAATGGAACCACTTGTTGAGTTCGAGAAAGACTGTTGAACTGTTCGAGAGCGTGCTGCCTTTTATCATGAAGTTTCTTCCAAAGGATGACTTTCTGAAAACCCGGCTAATCTCTCAGGCTTGGAAGAGGGGAACTGATTACGTTTACGACAATCATCCATCAAGGCTATCCTCATTTATGACTGATCTCAAATTCCCAAAGTTGACCTCGAATGGGACCCTGATTCCAACAACTGACACTGGTATCAAATTCCAGACCCTCGAGTGTTTCCAAAGCTTCACTACCTCAATGAATTTGGATTCGGGAAACCCATTTCCCGGAAGACGTGTTCGGCTGCTGCTCAAACGGGAGAAGAAGGATGATGAGGATTATAATTCAGATGAAGAAGAAGAGGACCTTATAATTGACCCAATAGACAGCCCTGAATACTGGACAGCTCTGGACTCACTGCTCACCCAGTTCGGGGAGCACATTTGGTATCTGGATCTCGACTACTTGTTCGCGAATCCATTTGAGCCTGAGGTGGAAACGCGTCTACGACGCATTCTTTGCTTGGTTCCGAACTTGAGAAAACTCTCCCTCACCTTGGGGTCGGAGGACGGTTTTGGGGAACAAGAATGGACTGATTTTAACGACCGTTTCGTCCAACATTTCTTAGAGAATCCACCTCCAAAATTGGGAAAACTGGAAGTGTTTTCTTTCGAGTCCGCAGATGACGAGTGTGGGCATACTTCACGAGCAGTTCACCAGTTTTTGAAGAGCTACTGCGAAGGGGGAAACCTCAAGAGGCTTCAGCTAGACATGCCATACGAGACGCCAATTCTGTTGCCAGAGTTGCTCGAGCTAGACACGTCGATGGACTACAAAACACTGCCTCAATTAAAGGAGGCGTCGCCGAAGCTCGAGAAATTATTTACCCACTTTCATTACGAGCATGGGGTCCACCATGGGCCTGCAGATAATCCGAATCACTACAAACGGAATGATTATGATAGCGATGAAGAGAGCTACGAAAGTTTTGATGATGAGGTGGAGTATCACGACTGCAACATTTCAACCATTTTTGATGGACTTCACCTCTTCGGAGACACCCTGAAGGAATTGGACATTGACGACAATACCATTAGCTGCAACAAGAGGCGAGAGAATTATACAGTAGAGCTTCCAAGGCTGGAGAGACTTTCTTTCAAGTTCAATCTACCAGTTCGTCACCTGATTGAGCTCAAGTCGCTCAAGTATTTGAAAATTGATGGCTCTCCAGGCTTACAAGATAGAGCGTACGGCGCTGAGCTTTTCGAGCATTTGCCCAAGTTGGGATTGATTGTTCACGAAAATGAATACAGAAGACGGGTTGTCGTTCGACCCGAAATATAAACTATGAACAACTGATTTAAATAACGTTTATGGTCTCAAATTATTGTTATTAGTTGAAAATAACTTGAGAAGAGACTGGTATTTAGTTTATGAACTAAAATTTAATTTGTTTAGGTTGTTTATAATGTTTGTAAGCAATTACAATAAAATTAATAGTATTACAAATAAATGTCAACATTCGAGAAAACAAAAAGCTTTATGAGAGAACCGGCTACAATAATTTATATAAAAAATCCCGCACATCATGAATTGGAAGATGTTGACATCAACTATGGTGGCTCCTCTTCTTTCCTAATAGTCATCTGAACAAAAACAGTCACTAGAGGTGCTCTGTCATCTAAAACCAGAAAAAAGTCAATAAACCCAATGAAAAATTTTAAAATAAATATATTACACAACTCTTTAAACTTCTCACCTTCAATTCTTTGCCCTCATTGAATATTTTGCCGACCGCATAATTGACACGTTGATCCCCTCCATTTAGCTTTTGCTCCGTTTCTTTTACAGCTTCTCTTCCAGAACTACTCCCCAAGCTCGTCCTCGACCCTCGACAAGATTTACGATGAGCAACGAGACCCATTTTGGAAAAAACCCATCCGCACGCGTCGCACTTTTCTTGTCCCTCTTTCTTCTGATGAACTGTGAGGTGGTTGTCCAACAATTGTTTATGGCGAGTTTCATAAGGACATTGGGAGCACTGGTATTTCAAAGGAGCACTTGATTCACTGTCTTCTTTTTCCTCTTCTTCCTTTTCCGTCCTTTCCCGAGCAGCACTGCTACGAGAAAAACCCGTGTATTACACGAAATTCGGCACACGAGTTTCCGTGTAGAACACGTAGTGGATTTGGTGTTGAGTAAGTGTCGGACTGTGGGTAAATGTTCGTGTACATTCCGTGGTAGATCCGTGTTTTACTCGACCAAACGAAACGCTTTTAACACGAAATGTACACTAGATGTAAACGACTACTAAATGCTTGTCCTATGCCCTTCTAATTCTTAATTTCAGTATGCCTTCATGACTATTAATTCGTACTACAATTAAACAACTATCGATAAGTGTATAATAGGTTTAAATTAAACAAATAACGTAAAATATGCATCCATTTAGAGAGAATTTGCAACTTCGTTCTTTATCCTCTTCTTGAGTTTAACTGTAAAAAATAAAAAGTGATGATACACTAACATGATTTAACATCAACAATAGAATTGATGAAAAATACTGATAAATTAATTGGTCTTACCATTTGGCTGGATACTGCGGCAATAATATAATATTAATATAACTGCGGCCATAATATCAGCAAGGACGTGTTTTAATAGCCCGTAAAGTAAACGAATCTAAAACTAAAAGTTCATAATTAATTAATACATATTATTCACACAATCACAGCCATAACAAGCTACAAAATATAATTATATGTTCATAATAATTTTTAACAACTTACCAGAATTTGTATTCCACAGTTTCCTACAGCTTATCGAAGTCAACAACAGTAAAGTTGATTTTGATGATAGTGACCGTTGTTTACTAAATAGTCTTCGAGTTAAAAAGACATCAGAATGAACTTGTCCATTACTTATGCTACTAACAACTGATGGCCTAGTATGCTTCATCAAGTAAACAAATGCTAAATAGTGCCAGAATTTGCCGCCCAATTATGCGTGTAGTACGCCACGGATTTAACACGAGTCTAACACGAGAAAATGTCCATATGCGAATGCAGACGTGTAGAACTCGTTGTAAATCCCCAAACTTCTGGAGAACTGGCCCCGAATTTAACACGTTGTATACACGACGCGAAGGGCAATTTTATTTTGTGACACCAACAATCCACGAGTTCCCCAAAAATACACGTGTTTATTTCGATATGTGCTGCTCGGGTTCTCTTCTTGTCGTTTTCGTCCTCCAGAATGATTGCTTCTTCCCATGGATCTCCATCATCTCCGGCCGCAAGTACCATTCACATTCCCACAAGCTACCCCCGTTCCCTCCTCGTGCAACTTGACATGAGCCTCAATCCGCACATCCAAAATAATTACTATATGCAATAACCGTTTAACAGAAATTCCAGAAAAGTGAGAAGCGCAATAATAATAAATACTGGTACCAATATCATTTACCTTTTACAATGCACGTAATACTGAATACATTTTGAAATTGCTGGGAAATCTAGTCACGCTTGCTATGAAATCGAGTTTTTGCTTTTATAAAAATGTCTCACTCATTTGCTAATAAAACATTCGTAATCAATAAGGTACTAGAAAATTTCAAGGCTTTAAAGCAACGAGGAAACACATCGAGACTTAATTACTCAACACCGGGTTTCAATTTTATTGCTCGTCCACCTTCTGCAACAGCAATGGACTGAAACGTTTCCAGTTTGATAGCGAAGCAGCTGTATGTAATTTATGTAGTAAAAGTTGATAATTGCATCGAAAATTGGAAAACAACTTTTACTTGCTCTTCAGCTAAAGGTAATAATTTTGCAAGTGAAAGCGTCTCAAATATGTGCAAAAGTGTGACAAATAGTTGGTAAAACCGGTGAGAGAAATATGAATAACTGCGAGACCACTGTAGTGTCGTTTGTTCTTCTACATGTGCATGTTAAATTACAAACCCCTCACAATACCGTTGTATTAATAATTGTAGTAATTGTTGTAAATTCACTGTTATAAAAGTCTTTATAGCTAGCCAGTAATAAAGAAATTGTGTAAAGTGGATCATTGACGTGAAAAACACAGTTGTTATACTACACCACAATGCGATGAAAATTGATAGCATTTTGACTCTCAATATTTAGTCAAAAGTATTTGTGTGAACTCACACAAGCAGCTAGCGTTCACTCCATAAAATACTGACATTCTCCATACTTTCTGGTGAGGTTTGGAATATCTACCAAAAAAATGTTTTTTTTATAATGAACACGTGCTCAATTATACAAAACAATTACGAAGCCTCCTGAAAAAACATGACTTGCAAGGTTGTATCGCCGACATGATCATAAGCACTTATTTTTAATTTACTTCCTTGTTTTTTCTCGCTTTTCGCTTGGCTTAGGAGCGTTGCAACAATAAATATAATTTCCGAGCAATTTCCCATCCGCAGAAAACATGACTTATAGTCAGCGTTGTGAGCCAAGTGAATATTTAAATTATTTGATATTTAGTAAGTCTGGTTTATAACTTTTATCAAGCATAGTCATCATCAAGGAGCCGAAAAACCTTTTCCGGCTGTGAAATATGTACCCAGTATCTCGATTGTTATTGTAATTACTGAAAGGGCAATTAAATGTTAATAGTTATGACACTTTATTTAATACTTCCTAGCTTAATTTCAATGCTGATGTTTCATATGGTGGTGATAAGGACCTCTAAACAAAACGATACAAATTACAAAATTTCAATGTCAATAAAAAGTATTTCCTCCTTCCAAGCTGATCATGCATTTGCCTGCATTTACTTTCATTTTCAAAAATCATTTGTAGTTTGGGCACGAAACAGGTTACAGCTTCATTTCCATCATTTCTAAATATCATATTGGGAAACCGTTTTACAAGTGCAAAGCTAGAAGTTTTTTTTAAAAAGCGAATATTACAAGAAAATTTCAAGTTATTTTTTGGCAAAAACACAAAAAACATAACTAAACCAGTTTTTTGTACGTTTCGTCTGTTCAATCAACCATCCAAATATTCTGCATAACTTTGAATCCATTGTAGTATTAACGAAAAATGCATCTCACCCATAATTTCTTGCCATTGTTCAAGTTCCACCTCCAATCCCAAAATTTGATTGGAACACCTCCATTTGTTTTAACTGTGGGCAAATCAGGTTTAAGATTTGAACCAGTCGGTAACAAAATCAAACGATGGCACTGGAAGAACTTCGTAATTCTTTCCATAGCAACAATAATCCTTTGGATTCAATTAGTACTTGCACGGGAAACAGAAGCTCTTCCTACTATAATGGAAAGCGCTTATGTGCAAATGGGCGTCACCGATTGTCGTAGTACATTTATTCCTTCTGCGTCGTGTTGAATATGTTGTGGAGCTTTTTAACGGAATGATAAAATACGAGCAGCAACGTCCCAAACATCTAAACTGTGACGCCAATTCAGCAATCAAATCTTGATTTCAAATATTATCAGCTGGTCGGAATTTTCACTGCTCCAGTCGTTGCAGGATCGTACGCAGTTCGCCGTTGGCTGAATCCCTGCACATCTGCTACTTTCTTTTGGTATATGCTCCCGGAATGCTTTTCAAAAGATTCTGGACAAGGCTGGAGTGTCAGCTCACTGGTTGCTTTGACAATAAGTGTTTTGGGCTATAGTCTGCGTCATGTGTGAGCTGATGGGAGTTTATTCTATTCAGGATGTTGCCACTTCATACCTTCATTGCGTTTGTTTGGTTAGTTACACAAAGGATTTGAATAGGCTCTGCCATTTCGGGATTCAAAACCAAAAATTAATTTATCACTACCGACAACTCCAAATATTGGAACGACAATACAATCTTATTCAACAGGACACTTTTATTCCTCTTTCAATGAATCTTATACTCACTTGCATAATTATTAGCTTATTTATAATTATCTCATCTGGATCAACAGTTTCCCCTGTTCATGTTTTGTTTTTTTACTTTGTATTTTGGAGTACTTTGGTTGATCATTGTATGCGGTTTGCTATGTATGCTTCTTTGTACACCCAGTCTTGTGAGACTTTGGAAATGATCAAGAAAAATTGTTCTCAAAACAAGCAATATACGTCCCTGATTGAAAAACGTAAGATTAGACAACTGGAAAGATTCGCAAAATCCCTTCAACCTCTAAAGGTTAATATTGGCAGTATTAACTTTGTGGACAAACTTACTCTAGTTGCTCTTTAGAATTTTGTGTGGACCAAGTTATAAATCTACTTCTTATGCGTTAATTATATGCACAACTCTTTACTTAAAAAATAGTTTGTCAAATAATTTTTGACCATTTGTCATTGCTTTTGGCACTTATTGGCTTAGCAAACGATGTTGTAATGGTATACTTTTAAAACATTTAAATCATTTGTAATTAGTTAGGCACTATCACGTCTAGATATAACTACAATATGCCTCATGGAGGGGAATGTAATGAAAATATTGCCACAATTTTGCTTTTAACTGTAAAAAATTATTATAACTCACTTGAATTATTAAATTCAATGATATTGTAATCCCAAAAATCACTTACTACAATAAAAATGGCTTCATAATTTATTTACTTGCAATAAAAAGTGTACATCGTGTTCACGTCGTGTTCAGATTTTTTGTCATTCTACAGATTTATATGATGAAGCGGTTTTCCATTGACGCAAATCATTACAAAAAGTTGTCGTCAATTAAATGAAATTCTGTCTAAATGTCTTGATCTGGTTTCATTCATTCTCCCAAAACGATATCCGTTGAACTTTCAGAATACACTTTCCACGAAGCATCTTATCTAAAGCGAAGGCAATAAATTCATGAACTACAAGATGAATCATTACATCGTTAGTCAATCCAATGCATCGTTTTGTCATTCATACGAAGGAATGACCTCTCACAAACAGCTCACGTGCCAGGAGTTTTTGCTAAGAAAGATGACGAAACTCTGAATGGATTCATGTACATGAGTCAATCCAGTTTACTTACTTGGTAAGATGCATCCTGTATCCTCGTATAAATACCCAAATCTTTTTCCAATCCTAATCAAATTGACTGTGCAATCCAGAGGAAAGTTTTTGCATTCTGCTGGGTTACACGTTCTTCTACAATAAAAAATGGCGAGTTTTCCGCCAGTCTCCATTTTTTCTGCTTTGGTTTTTTTGCACAGCTTTTCAACGGGAAAATAGCCTCTGGAAATTCAGCATTCGAGTAAAAACAGCAAAGAATTATTACATGTATAAAATAACTAAATAAATAAATTCTTATGTTCAAATGTTATTTAAATTTGTTCACAGATTAAATGGAACAGTTTTTAGACTAGAAAAACTACATGACCACTTCAACATGGGAGGTTTAAAGAACGTTATAGGACTCTCCAAAACTACGTTCATAAACAATGAAAACGTAACGGTTGAAAGACACATCAAAGACAAAATGGTTGTAACTGAGACAGCGAATTTGAGTTCTCCAAGACTCTCAATCAACTCCATTATGTTAAATTTGAAGGGACAACGATGGAGAATTCCATACCATATTTAACAAGAGTTTCTTTAAAATTGAAAGCAGGGTTAGCAACGGCTTTTAACAGCCAGTCTAGCTTTGGAAAAACAAAACAGCACAGATTGTAAAGAAAAACAGTGTTTAAAATCAACGTACGGATATCCATTCCACCTTGTACCGAAATGGAAGTTACTCCCCTTGTTAAAATGGTAGAGGATTATGAGATGAACTACCGCGTCCTATTAAAAATCAAAGGAAGTAACAGAACCGGTGAAATATTGAGGACTGAAAACATTTTACATATTTTGGAAAGAACTCAGGTAATTTTATTGCCTAGTCAACATAATCGTGAAGGTAATTTCACCGTTGTGGCTGAAACACGTGCCAAATTGAGAGCAAGTTTCGGATTGTGGGACGGAGGTGAGCAAAATGGAAATACCCATTCATAACTGCAATCAATAAACTGGGAAGTTTTGTTTTATTAAAACTGATGAAATAATAATTTAAAACAAAATAATATTAAATTTTTGGTTAATTAAGATGTCAAAAAAATTTTTTTTACATAAAAAAGCATTGAATTTAGACATAATCTGTTTTATTACTAACGGAGTAATGTATTTAGTCGATCCGACGTAGAATTGAACGGTTTGTGGTTTAAAATGTAGAGAATTATGAAAAATTAATATTCCCAAAATATTGAGTTTCAATGGCCATTTTTGTTGCCGTGGCAACGGTTTAAAATCTAGGACTGTTTACAGGCATTACTGCCAAACTGCCAAAAAATTCAAATTTTCAAAATTTTAGTTTAAAACTGAAAAAACGAAAGAATATGTTTTATTTCAAGCTCTACAATGTCAGAATACATCTTTCCGAGTAAAATTTTGAACATTTGAAATTTTTGGCAGTTGTCCTAATGCATTGTTTATAGGCATTTCTCAAGATTTCAAACCGTTGCCACGTCAACAAAAATGCCATTGAAAACTCAGTATTTTGGGAAATATATTTTTTCATAATTCCTCTACATTTTAAACCACAAAACCGTTCAATTCTACGTCGGATCAACTAAGTACAATACTCGTAAGAAAGTTTCATTTTCATTGCAGTAATGAATAAAGTGACCGCAAGATGCAAGTTGAATGATTTTCAGGTGCATTTTCATTATTTTTTGGGTGCAAAACAGATGCAAGTTGAAAAAAACGCATAATTTTACGTCATAAATGTAATTTTTAATAAGGGGTTCTTAAAATTTGCTATGAAAACCACATTTAACCAGAATTCTTAAATATGCAATATCGTCTCCACTCTCAGTCTCGCTGTTTGAATCACAATTGGATACAAATTCGATATTGTCATATGTAGTCGCATCAATAAAATGCAGACTTGAACTGCGATGACCCTAATTTAGGCTTCATCCTTTGTTCTTGGACCTAAATTGAGAGTCTGAGCACTAACTGCAAGTATATCAACGAGTCCTATTCTGAAGCGTCTTCAATTCCATATGCTTAAATATTGAAGGCAATGGAGTTTATACATAAAGCAAGTTAAAAGTTATAAAATATAATGAATCCTTGTTAGCAACACTGGTGTTCAAGCCAATTCTAGCACAATTTATTTTACAACTGCATAGCACGTTTGAGGTTGCCATCATATTATTTTGGGAGGTTTTCAAAAGAAAAGTTGCGATTATTGTGCAAAAAACTGACCGGGGATGCGAGCTCCTCAAAGAGATGCGGATAAGATGCAAGTTGGATTTTTGGATGCATTTGGGTGCAAATTATGCGAGTTGAAAAAAATTAAAATAGATATTTGAAATAGTCAAGATATTTCAGCTTCTAAAACGCCCAGTGACCATACCTTTATCTTTGACGATGCAAAAAAGATGCAAGCTGGTCACTCTAGTAATGAATTATCATGTAGAATCAAAGAAGTTTAGCCGATAAGGGTTTGAAGACAACTTCGTAACAACGTCAACCATTGTGTGTTTGGATTGAGTAAAATAATAATTATTTTAAGCTTTATTGCTAAAAATTGTACATATTTTCATTATTAAACCATTTGTATGCAACTGTCCATATACTTGATAAGTTATCAACATTATATTAAAAACGCTGTGCAATGTTGTGTATGAAGCAACAAGTTATCTTTATATCTAAGGTAAGTTTTAAACATTTAAAGCAACATATTACAATTAAAAACTGTACTAATTCAAGTGTTTTATCATACAGGCCTGCAAACACTGGGGGGACAAGAGGAGAAACTGTCGCTCGAGGGGTACTAAAAATATTTAATACTCCTCCAAAAAAAAGTATTTTATTTTGAGTTAGTTTAGAATCCCATTTAACATAATTTTTAACTGTATTTGCAGGATAATATCTACTAAAAATTTACCGTTTTGAACCGGTTTGTAGAGAGCAAGTATCGAATTTGTACTTCACGAAAACTTGTGCTGAGCACGACTTAAAAGTGTCCATATAGTTTACTTAAAATTCGGCCTACAGTTCCCTAGGAACATTTTGAAAATGTTTTATTTTAGTTTTCTTATTTTTTAGTGTCTGCAATAACATGTAGCAAACTATGTGGGGAAACGTTTTTGTGGGTGTCCCGTAGGTTCAAAACGTGTTTGCGGCCTAATTAAGTTTTAAATGATAATTTAAATTTGCTTTCACGATATATAGGACATGTTGTCAAGTCTTCATTCGGAATCATTCAGTGGTAGATTCAGGTTGCTCTTCAACTGTATTTAAAATCATGTACACATCCTCGGTTAAACCATTAAAAAAGCTGATCATGTCAGCGAATGTGGGCCTCTCATCCGGGTCAAAGTTCCAGCATTCCAGAAGTTTGGCATAACTAAAACAATTTGGTGTACTATTCATAAGTACAAAGACTAATTCTGTTTAATGGCAAATGCTTGGGAACCTTACATTTCGGGGGATGCAAAATCAGGACTCGGAAGCCTCAAACCGTTTTGTAATTCCTTAGCAAAGTCCACAGTCCAGTTGAGTCCACCATACGGTATTTTACCTGCAAACCGAAAAAACAAAATAGTTTGTGAATTTTGCATTCCATTCAACATCTTAGTAACACGGCAATAATATACCAAGGGAGTATATTTCCCAAAGGGTGACTCCATAACTCCACAAGTCGGTTTTTGAAGTAAATTCCATTTTTGTCAAGGATTCAGGCGCCATCCATTTCCAGGGAAGTGGTTCTTGTGAAGATTTCACGTACTTTTGGTACTCGTACAGTTTACGGGAAAGACCAAAATCCCCGATTTTGCAAACCAAGTTTTCATCGAGCAACACATTCCGCGTTGCCAAGTCCCCGTGAATGACACTTCTACTTTCAATATATTCCATTCCCTTTGCGATCTCCAATGCAAAAATATTGAGGTCACGTAAGTAAAGAATTGACCCATCTAGTTTCGTGTTTTGGCCTTGATTAGACACTGTTTCAGAAGTAACAGTATTTTTTCTTCTTAAGAAGCTTTCCAAGGATCCCGATGCGCATAACTCGGTCGAAATATATAAAACACCTAAAAATGTGTTAAACTGAATTATAAACAAAGAGCTGAGATTTAGAAAAGTGAATCGTTTGGAGGGAATATAAACCTACCGTTGTAAATTTCTTCCACGTACGCTCCAAGAAATCCAACGACATTTGGGTGATTACCAATATAAGAAAGGACCTTGACTTCTGAAAGAACACTTTTAAAGGTGCTCTTCGAACAATCTCCGATTGGGCGCTTAATTGCGGCGGGTTTACCGTTTGAGGCACCTTTGTACACCGTTCCAAATGCTCCTGATCCCAGTATCTTATTGAAGTCTAGAATATTCAGCAAAGCACTCCAAAAGCGTGAACGTCCACTTGGTTAGTATTAAGCGTAATTAAAAATAGGCTATCTAAAGAGCACGTACCAATGATAAGGTCAGAAGATCAAGTTTATACTCCTGGGCAAATTTCATGTGTTCAACACTTCTCAATAAGTCCATTTCCGTGTCAGCCGGTTCTGTGTTAGGAGAACCTCCGTTTAAAAACTCCTTTACTTCTGAATCTGATAAAAATCGACTCAAATGCTGATGTTTTCTGAAGCGAAATCCAAAATAAATCACAAGCATCACAGAAGAATCACAACCCAGAGCTAACAGATGAAACAATTATGACCAATGAGAAATCTTGGCTATTTGACACTGTGAGGGTGATTCTTAAAGAAGTGGATACCACATTTTTTGACCCCTTAAATCTAAATCAATGTGTAGAAAATTAAATCCTTTCATACCGAACTCTACTGCAGTTTTAAGCCAACTTTTAAAGTCTTCTTTAGAACCCTTACCGGTAGCTTTTTCAACATATGATTGTGGATTAGTCAGATCGGAATAATTTTTAATTTCCCACCACCCATTCTGTTTGGGCAACCACTGACAATCAAATGCAGCCACAACAAAGTAACTGATATCATATTGGGCTCCGAAAATTTTAAATAGTGCTAGGATGCTAGTGTATCTATCCACTTCTGCATTGTTTTGAAAATCAATTTTGAAATCGAACTCAACACGGATGTAAAGTGGCAAATCAGGAAACATCAGATCCAATGTTCTTTTCAGAGCCAAGTGACGATCTAGCAGGTCTTGCAAATCCAATTTTTTTTCACTCCACGTACGGGGTTTTAAAGTGTCTTTGGTAACAAGATAGTTTACTGTTCAAATAGCTCTACGTATGCGTCGCTAAAAGTAAGGTTCCGGAGCATGTGATTACACATTTTCACAGAAGGCAACTCAATTCCACACGTAACATTTGAACGTTTTGCGTACTTCATCATGCTTAAAACTGACTCGAAATTGTTTTCGCCATTTTCATCCCTGACTCCAAAAACAGCTCTGCATGAACTCCATTAGCAATCCCTTTCCAACAGTTTTTTTAGTTGATCAATAAACGATTTAAATTCTGACAAGTTTTTTGATGCTCTGTCATTGCATATTTCACAAAATTTGTGTGTTGAAATCTCGGGAGGCCATTGTCTGCTCAATGGCGGCAAGTAAGTTCCCAAAATCGAAACTACGCTAATTTCCACCAAACGAAACCGATAAAAAATAAAGTTCAACATGGTAATACACTCATCCTGAGTCAATGAGCGGTTGTTGAGGATGCTGTTTGGATGAAACGTTGTTCCTGTTTTGGGATTATGAAAAAAGTCGTCCGTTATCTCCCATCTTCGTTCTGTCCAATCTATGCATGTATCTGGTTCCCAGTCGTGGACGGACTTGAAATAGTCTTGCATTAAAAAGACAGGACTGCTAACGAAACTGGATTGCGTCTGATCTATTCTCTTTTCTTTCAAAGCCCACTCTGGATAAGGGTAGTTTAACTTACGTACAAAGTAAAACCAGTCAGAAAAGTAACTACTGTCGTCTGAATTCCAAATACTATAGATGACTGGAAAATTCTCCAGTTTAGCCCAGTTAAATATTCCTTCAAAATACAAATATACAGATGACTCAAGTTCATCACAAAACAATGATCTCGATTCAGTAAATATATCGTTAGGATCACGTTCTTCGTTTATATACACTTCGAGATAAATTTTAACTGTAGGAGCACGTTCCAGAATTCCTTTTCGAAACCAGTTAACAGCATGTAGCTTCTCCCTTATTGTGTTTTCAAAATAGAACGAGTACTTCCCCAGCCCATTGTACCAGCTCAGTGTTGTTGACATATATAGAATATAAACGCTTCCGTTGATGCTTTGGA